>JAJJMA010294341.1:0-27023 GCA_023529015.1 Papaver nudicaule
TGATATGACCATGCATGCATGCATGAAGAGGGGCTATTGCCTTTTTGACATTGTTAACAGGAACGTTTGAGAACTAAGCATTGAATGTGTTTTTTTGGGTTCAAGTGTTGGGAATCTTTTCTTCCTCTTTGTGTTGAGGAGGGGAGGGGGACCATACATTGATGAATGGTTGTGATTATCTGATTAATGGATGAGGGGGGAGGGCAGCAGTACTCGTACGAGACGGTGGTTGGTGTCGATCGGATACGACGTGTCGCGTAAACAAGATGGGGAACATACTTAGTGTATGTAGTCCAAGCCACATTGTAACATTCTCCTGTGACTTAGTACTAGCTAGGAAGATGTAGACGAAACTCAATATATATCAAGTTGCATGCGTATTGACATATCGTTGGACTAGAGGCATCCACACCTTGTTTTTTTCCCTTGATGGGCAAATTTAAGTGCCTAACAACCTGTTTGGATACAGAAGCATTTCTGATTTCTACTTCTCCAAAAGCAGAAGTCGATTCGCAAAAAAGTTTTGTTTCAGGAAAAAGAACATTTCGGCTTCCAGAAGTCATTCTGAAATTGTGTTACCAAACTAACTTTTGATTTTTTTGTCTGGCGTCATTAATTAGGCCATACTCAAAAAACATTTGGCAGTACTTTTCGAGCTACCGATTGGTGTAAGTAGGTGGTCATAATCGGTAGCTGTTTTAGATTTACACCAATCGGTAGCTAAAAAAAAGTATGGCTAAATTTTTTTTAGGTATGGCCTAATGACATCAGTTTTTTTTGCTTCCATGAGTCGAAAAGTAACTTCTGAAGTGTTATCCAAACAATCTATAAATATTTTGGGTGACCTTAGATTTCGACGAAATTTTCTCGAGTTTCATCGAAAGAAACCTAAGACATTACATTCATTAAGTAGTTTTACTACTACTACATCTACAAGTAGTAGTCTGGAGCAAAAACAACAACATGCAAAAGTGTAAGTTGTTAACTGAAGTTGAATAGCTACATTCTCTGGCAGTGTAAAGATGAACTTAAAAAAAAAGGGGGGGTCTTAAATATTTCTCATGTACCTCGTGAGTGTTAGAGGCTGACACTAACTGCTATTGAAAGTTGGCTTAATTACTATTCCTACTACTACTAGTACAGTGCAGTCATTACAAATCTAGTAGTAGTGGCAGCTGCAGTAGCAGTGAAAATCATTAACATTTTTCTTTTTTTTTTTTATTTAGATATGACAAAATTTGTGTATTTAATTTCGTCCCCACTGCACCCACCCTTTTGTTACCCCTTTGAAGTTAGGATTATTTTGTTTCTGAGGTGGTAGTTTCTGAACAAGAAATCCAAAAGCTAATCTACATATCTTCTTGGTCTTGGGTGCATTTCTTATCTCTTAGTATTTACTACCGCAGAGAAAAACACAGAAGAAGAAGATTGGCAATAATGTACTGAATTGGGGCTCAGATGAAACTTATATTTCATTTTTTTAGCAACACTTTCAATTTTTAGCAACACTTGCATTTCGAGACTGAGAATGTGTGTATATGCAGTCCACAGAAGGAAGGTGGTTCTCGTGAAAACTTTTACAAGAGCGTTACAGCAGTGCAGTGCAATTCTCTTCTGGATGCAACAGTATATATGTTCCGAGTCACGCGTTCTAACAAGCATTTTTCGAGTAAATGAGAGTAATGAGGATGCTGGGTAATAATTGGGGAGGAGGATCAATGAGTGACAAAAAAAGAAAAAAAATTGTTTGAAAATTTTGAAGAGAGTGTTTGTCTTGCAATAAATACGATAAAATGAACCATGTAGGTTTTGCAGAACATGCCGGGGAAGGCCAGGCTCCAGAGCCGGACTCTTATTTTGTTTGTGGTTATATGTTAGGTGGTGTTGCTTAATGAGACCAAAATATATGAGACCCTACTTTCAATATGATGCATCATCTAGTGTCTTTATCAATGCTGCAAATTTTCATGTGCCAGGACAGGAGGAGAATGGATTAGGAAACAAAACAATCGCTGTTCAACACCCTGTGGGAAAGGCAAAAAACATTTCTCTATTCAGCTCAGGAAAAACATTTCTCTATTCACCACAATTTATACAGATAGTAAAGATGTTTTACCACTGAAATAAAAACTTGTAACTAAAACCACAAATCAACAATGAGAGTGTATGTATTTGTATATTGAACTATGTTGAAACAAAATGATCTGCGATCTTTCATAAAATCGCAGCCTAACTTAACAACCAAAAATCCAATCCCTTACCTTTAATTTAGAGCTTACAGAAAAAGTGAAGGAAATACAACTAAGAATACGAGTTTAAGATTGTTAAATAAAACCTTATTATTCTTCTTCGAACTCAATGGTGAAGGAAAAGATGAATGTGCCCACTTATAAAGCAGTGACCGTTACAAGTTTGAAATCACCCTCACGCTTTGATGTTGCTACTTGAACTTGGAAGGAGGGTATTACCACCAACCCACTCACCTTGTAAGTGCATGGTTGCATCAATTTCTCTGCCTCGTTCGCAATGAATAGATTAACTATAGGACACTTTTTTAAGACCAAAATTTCAAGGTTACCGAAGGAGACATCAAGAAGGGGCTCATGACATTTTGGTCTGGATCTGCCGATGGATATGTACAAGGAACTCAACGTAAGAGAGGATACCAGGACTCTTGTCTTCAACCATATGTGAGAAGAATAACATCCCTGCATCAAGAAGGAAAAGCAACTAAGCAACTGAATTGAACAAGGCTAACAAAAGGCTAGAGAATCAGCTAAGACAGCATAAGCAATATTTTGTTGCCTGAACACTTAAAGAGGCATCAAATTTATTAAAAAATATATGGTTGAATAGAAGAAGCAACCTGATGGATCTCCTTTCTTGCACAATCGTAAACTGAAAGAAAAAGAAAGATTTAACATAGTGAATTAGTTATGGTTAACATACATGTAATGCATGTATTGGAATATTTATCTAATTCATCAAGGTACCAAAGACAAACATACCGAAGGTATGAACACCTCTGACGCCTAATTTCATTCACCATATTGTTTAGTTTCTTTGATAACTCGTTGTCATGTTGCTCCAAGACAAACTACAAAAGTAAAAGTGCACGTCAGAATTTCCATTACTGGGATTAATACCCTTAAATGCACATCAAATCTATGATACGACAAATACCTGGGTTGGTAGTTCATCCACCGAAGTAACAGCGAAGAGCTTCTGTAGTATATCGGGATCCACAGTTTTGCCTACGAAAAACAAACCATCCTCTCCATTTTCCAGAAGATAGATTCCATCATCTGATATATGCTCACTTGAAAGTGGAATAGTTTCAATAGATGATCCATCTCCCTCCTGTTGATTCCATTAAAAAAAATATGCATTTGCTTAATTGGTTGATCAACTACAGAACTAAGAGTTCAAACCAAGTAAACTGAAGATAAGTTGTTTTTACCTTTGAAAGAAGACCACCATGAGTTGGATCCTGAATTGCCATCATCCTGGGATAGACCAATGGCACTGCCAATGGAGTAGGAAGAGAGGCAACACGACTTACCCAGTAAGACCGTTCATCTAATCTTCCATCAGGTCGCAAACCTATATTTTTTATTAAAGCTGATGCAGATAAAAGAAAGAAACAATAAGCAAAACTGACGACAAAAAATTTCTTCGCACATAAGCAAAGGTAGAACTACGACCAAGGACATATAGTTACCTAGGAGATAAAGAGGTAGCAATTTAAGTGCCTCGGGAAGAATCAACTGTCCAGGAGAAGATACAGTGGCACAAAATTTACGATATGAATGTAGAACGCTAACGCCAAGATTAGTCAGTTGCTCCCGTATTTGAATAATAGGAGCTGTAGGGATCTCATTTGCCGCTGTGTAAGAGCAATAGTGTAAAAGCTTATAAATAAACAAAGTCAAAGGCAGGCAATAACAATCATGTTTTGAAACTACAAGAACTGGTTTGACTCGACTGGCGCATCTTACTATTACCGCCGTACAAGTTGAAAAACTGAATTCCAGTTACAGTATACACCTTATAACTCGTAACTCGATCTAACACACAATACTGACCCAACGTCTCAGGCTCAGGATGTCCATCACAGACTAACCACACTTTTGAGTAAAAAAAACAGAACACAGCAATAAGATGGAGATGGTAATGAGTATATTCTAGGTCACCTTGCTTCAAGAAACATGCAAACTGGGCGTCCAAATCAGCTGCTCGAAAGAGATTGCTGAGCACAGCAGTGCATGGAAGTGATAAGGTGGTAACTCGGATTCTCCTTTGACCATATATCGTTGTGTAAAGAAGGGCACACTGGACAGACAATTGAAAAAGAAAGTACCATTTGTAAATGTCTGATGTCAAAAACACATTAATCAAAGAAATCTCGGCGGAAAATGTCAGAGAGAATTATTAAGATTGTAAGGATTTTGAAATTGAAATAAAGCAAAAATATTTCCTCTGTACCTGAAAACCACATTCAGAACCGTCAAGGAACTTATCATCATGTTTAAAGGTGACCATTATTGTTTTGTCACAATCAATCTGCAGCATAAACACGAGACTTTCTTAATGATAGAAACAAAGACCAATGAATCTGGTATAGATAAACTATCCAAGAAAGTGATCTGCTAATTGATTCAAATTTTCAAAATGAATGTCATAAAAAGCTAAAATGTGCTCTGACCACCAATTAATTATCTTCATCATCGATCTAAAGATATTACAAGGAATAGCATAAGCATAGAATTAGCAGCTCTTTATACAGAAACTTATGTAAATGTCTGGAAAACTAACCGCTGGAAGATCAACATCTGTTGGAATGCGCTTGCAAAAGCTTCCAGAGTAATCTTGAACTTGAAGACCCTAAACAAGAAAATAACCAAATAACCATCTCAGAAAGTTCCAAGTGGAAGAAAAAATTAGTACAAGGATAGAGAAGTGGACACAGATTTTACATAAAGAGGGAAACCAACCTGACTGCATCTGACACGCATAACTGCCTCAAAACCTTGAGGTCTAGTAACATTCCATCTAAGATCATTATATAGCTTGGCTGAATCAGAAACCGCTGAAAAAGGATGGTAGTAATATACCTTTCCAAACAGAAAAAAAAGTATTAGCTGTAAAATTCGTAATGAACTAAGGGTCCATATTACAGCAGAATAGTGAATACCTGTCCGCCAGTGGTTCTTGGAACAACAGATATAGAAGCAATGTCTACATATGTTTGGGTGGTCACAAAGATGTCTACACAGACCTGCACAACAGTTTATAACTTGAAATCGTCAATGAAGCTTGATAACACATGCACAATCGTGTCAAGGTTCGAAGCAATCACATGAATCCTAGTATTCAGAAAGTAAACAATCATTGAAGAACATAAGCTAGATACACATAACACTATTTCTTCTTAAATGGACAAGGACCAAACCTGATACTCTGCAAATTCTATTGCCATAGCTTTTAGTGTCTTGTCCGCCGGTTGAAGCAATTTGTGAGTCTCCTGAAATTCAGACGTGCAACATAATTAGCATAAATTCACAATATCTTGGCAATGAAGAGGTAAAGCTGAACATACATTAGATGGAACTATTAATGGAAATTAACCTAGAACCCTATACCTTCTCTCCAGAAGATGAATTAGATCTTCCATCTGCTTCTCTGGCAGAAAGAGCTCCAAATCCAACTGATGGAAGGACTGCAACATAAAGAAGCAATTTAAAATCTTGAATGACTTATGAAATCATCCAATATATCTGAAAACTAGAGCAAGATCTTGCCTGACTGAAATACAAGAAGCTTTCCTCCAGTGTTTTTCATTGCCAAAAAAGCTGCCTGAATCAGAGAGAAAATGAAGAACACAATCATTGTAAGTATCTTCTGCCTACAACATAAACTTAATCGAAAGGTACTTCAGCAAGTGAACTTTCCAATTAAGAAGCTATGACAGTGATGTAAAGCAAACCTTGGTAGCTGCACCAAATGCAGATTCTGCGACTCGGTTACTCTGAAACATGTTAGGAATGTTCTCCAGCAATTGCTCCAAATGTTCACGGCACTGAAGCCCAGACAGAAGATGCAAAATTACTACAAATATGAAGGTGTTTCACTTTTACAGCGTCAACTTAACATGTATTAGGGTTGAGATTGCAATAGCAAGCTACTGACCTCGGAAAGTTGAACAATCACATCAGTTTGAAGGGGAGTATATACATCTTGCACATCCGGGACGATGAGCATCAAAGGCTACAAATGTTGAGTGGACATTGCGGGTAACATTAGTGGGCAATTATTAAAACACTGGCATTGTAAAGACCCCCATTGCATGGTAGGTTTGAGTTCAGCAGTTACCTGTTGCAGTACTCTTTTCAGATTGTAAAAATGAATGGTTGAATCAAATGTTGCAATGCCAACCATTGTCCGAGGACCTTCCTGCAGCAACAAATCATTGAACCTATTAAACAATTGATTTCATTCTTGCAGTCTTGTCCTCAGTTAGCAAGGATGGGACTGACACTAAGCATCATTAATAAATGAAAAGTTTACTACTTCCTAATGATTTAAGCTCACACAGAAAATCATTCTAAATTATAAAAACTTTTGGTAAAGCAATAACCAGCTTACAGGAAGATCAGCAATAGCTTGACTTATAGCACTGCATGCTGCTGCAGTTGCCCCTGTTTGTATGGCATTCATGGATACATCGACAAGAAAAAAGAACACGGCAGGCATTGGATCACGGACCTGGCGATAAATGCAAATAAGTAATTAACAACTGCCTCATAACAGATAAAAAAAAATACTGCAAATTCAAAAGAACTGAAAAACACAAAATTATAGTAATGTTCACCAAGAATTCTTTTGTAGCAACGAATTCAACTGTTCCCCGACATAATTCAGGCCTGTCATCAGCATCTCTACGCCTTCCTTCTGGACCTAAATTGCAGTGATAATCACGAGGAGTTTCATCGGTAAATCCTGGGAAAGAAGGCGCATGTTAAATGAATTTCATATGGTGCTACATGTGTACACTGAAATTTTTTGTGAAATAAGCACAAGAACATATAAATCCTTTAGACATGGTTGAGAGTTTGACAAATGATCTATGTTTGCCAATAAACAAATAAAAAACACAGAAAGAAAGAGAAGTACCATCATAAATAAGTAGCACCTACCACATAAATTACAAATGAATCTCCTTCCTTGATCAATGAATTTAAAGAATGGGTTGATATATCCTTTGCAGCGAGAGCATCGAACAGGACCACTTTCTCCAAAGTCTACAACCTAGAAACAAACCATTCGCAAAGGGGATGAACCTTGATAAACTACATAATTCAGATAAGGAGGTACAAAAGATAATTACAAGGTTAGACTACCTGGATAGGTTCCTCAGAAGGATGTGGAAGGGCCAGGGGCTGAACCATCAGAGCCATATGCATGCCAGATGTTGACAAGAGGTCTCCAGTGCAAGGAATCTAAAGGAGACCGAACAAAAAGGCCTTTATAATTGAAGTCATGCGAAGAAATCAGCATATAAACAGTTCAATATTATCTCATTGTACCTGATTAATTGTACACCGCATATAACGCGGACTGCAGTTCCCAGTATCCTTGACAATGAAATCACTAGTAGCGGGCTGAATGTAAGATATAAAGAACAGTTAGTTTTCTTTTTGCGCTTTATTACAAGCATAGAAAGCTTCAAGTTGGGAATAAAGAGACTATGATTCTTCCATTTTGATTCAATGCTGTGAGAGACTGCCCTGATGGGACAACTCCAACTACGGGTATCAAATCAATGAAAAATGTATGTTTTGCAATCCAGATACTTTAGACCAGAGCACAAACACACCAAAAAATGGAAGAGAAAAAGTCTGCCAAATAAAAGAGATGAAATTCCAATTTGATTAAGACTGTATTCTATACAAAAAGAAAAAGTAGCATACCGGCGGAAAGTTATCTTGGCCATTCTGCAGAGAATCATATAAGGTCACAGTGGAAGCAGGAATTGGGCGTGGTAATTGATTGGAAATTGACTGCGGGTATTAAATTAATGAAAAACGTATTTTTTGCAGATACTTAGACCCGACCACAAACACAATAACAAAAGATTTGGAAAAAAAGAAAGAAACTGCCGAGAATAAGAGATGAAAATCAAATTTGATCAAGACTATATTCTATATACAAAAAGATAAAGTAGCATACCGGCGGAACGTTAGCTTGACCATTCTGACGAGTCTCATATAAAGTCACAGTACAAGCAGGAATTGGGCGTGGGATTTGATTGGGATCGATTTTGGAGGACCCTGGCACTGCACCCATGTGACTCGACCCAGGCTGCACCTGCATAGATTGATTTGGTGGAAGCATTTGAGTTCCGTACGGATTTAAAGGCATGGCACCAGGAACAGCACCTCCCTAAAACAATGTCAAATAAATGATAATCAGTATCCGAACACATTTTGTCACTAAATCATTGGATGGGTGCACCAGAAAAATAGTTCACAAAAATTGTTAAAACCATTATTAGTGTCATAAGAATTTTTAGTCAATAAAAAAGAGTATGTCACCTGAGTATATGGCATCTGAGGACCGTATGGAGAAGAAAATCGTGGTGGCATTCCTTGACCTGAAAACGGTGGTGGCATTCCTGGATTTCCACCCGCAAATGGTGGTGGCTGCATGCCCCCAGCTGCAAATGGTGGTGGTGGGCCCCTAGTTTGATCCATTTGAGCACCCATAGGTGGACTTCCTGGAAATGCATGTTGGGTTTGGCTGAAAGGACTCCCAGGCTGTGTTAGAGGAGGAGGTCCCGAAGATGGAGGCTGAGCATTCGGAAACGATGATGGTGGAGGTCGAGCATTTGGAAAAGATGAGGGTGGTGGTTGAGCATTGGGAAAAGATGAAGGCGGTGGTTGAGCATTAGGGAAAGATGAAGGTGGGGGTGGACCACCAGGAAAAGATGAAGGTGGAGGTGGACCACCGGGAAAAGATGAAGGTGGAGCACTTGGTACAGGTCCTCGTGGAATCGCAGGTGGCCCATTACTGAATGCAGTTTGACCACTTGAGGATGGAGCAGGAGGGCCAGTCATTGCAGGACCGGAAGCAAATGGTCTTGCGCCAAAAGGAGACTGCTGTTGAAAAGGAGGCCCTGTCGGTCTTCCCTGTGGCATGCTCTGTGCCATTGGTGGTGCTTGTCGAGGGGCACCTCCTTGTGGAGCTCCTAGAGGAACACCAGCAGGTGGTGGACCTGGACGAGTGACCGGAGAAGCACCAGGAAAAGAAGACGGAGGACCAGTTGGTGCTGAACCCGAAGGAGGCCCTGAGGGAGGGTAAGGCATGCGCTGTCCAGGAGCAAAAGGTGGAGGCTGCCGAGGACCAGGAGGGCGATTAATTTGTAAGTTTTGCATGTTAGTTGCTAGTCCTCCATCGGGTGTTTGTTGGAAATTAGGGTTGTAATTTGGTGGTGGAGGTCCCTGTTGTCTTGGTACCCCAGTGGGTACAGGAGATGCCATTGGAGAACCAAGGACCTAAGTTTGTTGATCCTTCTACACAACTATCTATCCACTCTGCAGATTTCAACACACACAAAATACATCAATTACCGCCAAATCATTCCAAAACCTAAGCTTCCATTATATCAAACAGTGACAAAGTATCATTAAAAATTCTGATCTTTGTATCAAATTAATCGTAATTTACCCCTATAATCCAATCTAACAATGTCCACTAACATCAATACCTCCTCCAACCCAATCCCTAGATGAAATTAACAAAATTCCCCCAATCCCAGATCACTAAAATTGCCATATCACGACAATCTACAGTAATAAAAACTATATTGCCAATCATCAATGTCAGAATTAAAAACCCTAGAATTTCAAATTCCCTAAATAGATCCACAAAAACCAAACTCAAAACCCTAGAGCTCAAATTGAAAAATTAAATCATTCAGATCGAAATTGATGAAAAAACATACCTGAATTAGAGATCGGAATCGGAGTCGTGATCTTCTTCGTCTAGAGAGAGGGGAAAGTATAATGGTCAAGAGATCTGGAGAGAGAAGAAGAAGAAGATCGAAGAAATTTAGAGTTTATTTGCGTAAAGGTTTTTTGAGTAATAAATGGAATTAAAATTTTATATATCACGGTCGAAAATATGTGTCCTAACTCGTTACCGTTTTCATGTTTTTTTAGTTTTATGGTCGTTGGATTTTCATGGACAACATGGAATTACGTGTTTGTTGGTCATCTGACGGCTATGAACATCTTTTAAGCCCAGTCGGATTTGGAGCTGCATTATAACTGTTCGCGTGGGCAGTGTAGTCGATTTTGATGGCCGAGATTTGGCTGGTCTCGGACCTCTCGGTCCATGGGTGAGACATGTCTCTCGATCTAGACGAAACGAGATCTAGCTACAGAAAAAGACTAAGAGCATCTCCAACAATGGGTGGAGGTCTTAATTTTTATTGTCACATAAGATCTAAGACCCAAGATTCTTGGAAATTAATCTCCAATAGTGGGGGTTTTGAATTTAAGGGTGATGACATGGACTACAAAAGGTGTTAGAGAAAGTCTTAACTAGACTTTCGGAAAGACCCTCAATTTCATTTTTTTTCTTTTAATAATTATTTTAAATTAAATTAAATTAAATGGTTAAGATCTTATCCACATGAGATATCCTAAAAGTTATAACATCCAATGTTGGAGATTGTTCACTAGTTTTTAGGTTAATCTACATAAACCCTTCAAAATAAAAGTCTAAATAAGACCTCCACATAGGAATTTTTCCACCCACTATTGGAGATGCTCTAAGGTTTCATCGGGACGGATTAGTAGGTCGAGTTAGTCTAAAAGACTCGATGAAAAATCTATTGTGTGAAATTATGAATCAAAGGAGGTTTCGAGTTAGTCTAAATTTTTTAACATCTTCGACAACCAAACGAAAAAGTGGCTCTGCCAAAAGGCTAGCTCTGTAAGGCCCAGTTGTGTCCAGAGCCATAGGTTTCCGCTGGCAAATAAATTATGTGGTTGGCACTGCCAGCATGGGCAGCATGCTCTGTTGTTGTTGTTGTTGTTGTTGTTGTTGTTGTTGTTGTTGTTGTTGTTGTGTGATGGGCATGCATTAGATGGCACTGCAATTTAGCTTAGGCCAATAGTGTCATATGCTGGCATTGTCATATTATTTGGCCAAGTAGCCACTTATTATAGGGGTCATGGCTTGTAGAGCTAGTGTTGACATAACTTTGTCATGCATACCTATGCCAAGGGATTCAACAATCGTTGCTTTATTCCTAAGAATCCTAGCCTTATTGAATACCATATTGTTGAGAATAGTCCCACATCGCCTGATATCCTGAATATATGAAGTATATAAGTCTTGGACAACCCTAACCTTGTAAGCCGGTTTTCAAGGTTAGTTAGGCTCATGTATTTCTACACATAAAATAGAGGACTCCTAGAACGAAAATAACACGATAGAGAATTCTGCGAAAGTCCTCTATACTTCGATATAGTCTGTCGTTTAGGAGTTGTCCTCTATAGGCATGTTTTCTTCAGGAAGTTGCCTACGACTATTGAAAGACATCATTCGAGGGTTTGTGAAATACGATTAGATAATATCTTCTAGGTAGTATCACATCCTGTAATATTGGTTGGTTGTGTTGGTTATTGTCTAATCTAAGGTCATTCAAGAACATTCGAGGATTTGTGAAACACAAGTAGATATTATCTTCTAGGTAGTATCACATCTTGTAATCTTAGTTGGTTGTATTGGTTCTTGTATACTCTAAGGTCCTTCTCTTCTTATATAAGGTCACTCAAGAATAATCAATCAACTACAAGATTGATAGCAACTATGTAAGATTTCTTAGGCATGGTAAGTCCCAATAGTTCCATTAGTGTAAAAAATAAACCTAATTACACTTAAGTTTGAAAATGAATCTTCTTTTTTATGGATCTCATATTTGAGTCAAGAAATTGATTATTGATCGTTTTGAAATCAAGAATCGAGAGCTTAGAAGAACTTTGGTTTCACCTCTTCTGCCTTGTTTTACTTTTACTTCTTCTAGACAAAACCGATGAGATTTTGTGATGTTATCGCATGTTGCTTGGAAATAAATCATTTGGAGTAACAGTAAGAGTAAGAGTAAATCATGTTGCTTTTAGTTCTTCTTATGCTTGTTTTTCTTTCATGTAAGAGTAGAGTTAGTCGGCGCCAATGAAGATGACGAATTTGGTAGCCATCTTTACAAGGTTGGTTGATTCATTTGGAGTTACAGAAATAATCAGGAGGAATCGTATTCAAGGGAGATTAATGGTGATTTCACTAAGAATATTTGGCTTATGTGGAGTTACAGAGAAATCCTAATGTGGGAGAGAGAGTAAATTCTAAAAATGAAAGAGAAAATCCTCCACTTGTCCTTGCACTGGGTATTTATACGTGTGCATCACTAAAATGACTAACTTATGGAACCTTCATTTTTTTTTTCTCAGCAATCAGATCATCTTTCAGTCCTCCAAGTTCAGCTCCCTCCATCCAGGTTCCCGCTCTTAGCTTAGTTGTAGATTTGGGTTATCCTATTGAACGTATCAGCTAGTAGCTACTTGATAGATACTTTTTTTTTCATCTACATTATTAACCTTGTTTCTTCTATTACCTCATTTTTTGCTTCAATTTTTATCCTTGTAGTTTGATTGTTCCCCAAAGTGTGGGGAACTGCAATGCTTTCCGATATGGGGATAGGGCGTCATTCATCTGACGTATCCATGGTTGGCCCATAATTGATTGGTACACTGAGTTCTCGTTTAGTACAGCGAAGTAGGTTGTCTTCGGGTGATTGGTCCAGCTCTGAAGTTCAATGAAACACCTCTCATTTAACGAATTTGTTGGTCGCCAACATTGTGCGTCACCTCCATTGCTTTTACCCTGTGAAACGTACTTGCGAAGAAAATTTCATCAGAATTTTCATTGTAATTGTTATATACTAGACAACATACACCTAAGAGAGATAACACAATTGATGTATAATAAGAAAAGTATATTGGAGTTGGGATCCTCTACATGGAGACTTAAAAGTAGTATTTATAGATATCATGAGACATACCCTACATGATATCCTAATGCCCTTTGCAATCCCTCATATTCTTGACACGACATGTGAACTAAATTTGACCAGTCATCCCTACAGATGAACCATTCACGTTACCACTACCTTCTTCTTCCATGAATCCTCAAGCAACTTACCAGTAGCTTTCCAAACTTTGCATGTTGATGGCGCACTACGAGTTTTGTCATAAATTAAGCCATTAATTTCCAAATATTGATTCTTATTTGTATCTTCAATTTTCAATCATTGTTTCACCATCTTGATTTTGTAATTTACGAACATCTTTGCAAGCACCAATTTCATGACCAGCTATTTTACAATGATTACAAAAATCAGCATGTTTAGGTATTGATACATGCTGCCAAAATTCACTGCTCTTAGGCATGATAAAAAAATGATGGTATCTTGTGAGCATAATCGATATCAACAAGAACAAATGCATGATAACGAAAATCATAGCTCAAGGTAGGCTTAGCTACCACAACAGAGGTACCAAACACCTTACCCATGGATAACCGAATCTTCTCAGACCAATATTGAACTTTTAACACTGGAAACTGCACCCAAACTACAGCATGAGTTGTTTTAACAATATTAAGATCGAAATCCTCATCCGAATTTTGAATTTTTAAGTCCTGCTTACCATGAACATCATGTGTGATCTTCCATGGACCCTCATATTGGATTCTTCTATTGTGTTCTTCACATGTTGTCTTGATTAAGAAAAAATCTTTAATCATACGCTAAAAATCAACTTTATCATGGTCAACACCCCATTATTCCTCCAAGGAATTTTTAACCTCCATAAACTTTAAATACTTGAAATCAAGCCTTTCAATAATACTAATTTCCATACGTTAACAGCTTCATCATAGATATCAGAAATATCCAAGCACTTCTCACCAGTGATGTCAGATTTATAACTTGGAAGGGATGCAACATTAATTTTTGTTGGAACAAAAACTCTCTTTGTATTTGCAACATCCAAGAAGATTTTTTCATGTTACCACCCCCTGGATTAGGGTTACTAGACGTAGAATAATCAGTTTTCACCATCCTTGATCATCAAAGATGACTAAGAACGATTAGAAATTCATTTGTTTGTTAAACCCTAAAATCGCATGAAATAGGAAATCCTTAAAACACATAGCGTTTTTTTTTCACCCAAACTTGATTCATGCTACCAAACGTGCGTAAAGTTCACGCTTGATGGAGATGGACATATAAGTTGTGCCTAAGAGAAACACACTTATAAGTTATGCCTGACCACAGGCGAATGTTTAATTCATGTTCCACCAAGCAGACATTTTTTTCATGCATGGTATAGGCGCACGTTATAATTGAAAATATTACTTTTTTTCATTGGAATCTTAAGATATATTGCCCCATGTATATAAACATTAAAATTTGATTATAATTAATCCTTAGGCTGCGTTTGGCACCAGTGGAATTGGAATTCTAGGTAGTTCCAATTACCTAGAATTCCAATTACCTTCAATTCAAACTACCTCCAGTCAATATTAGGTGTTTGGTATGACAGTTAAAGTGGATGGAAAATTTGGATGGAAATCTAATTCTAGGTGTTTGGCATGGGATGGAATTACCTCCCTTCTATCTATTATTTTTTTTTCCTTCTTTTTGATAAGTCATTGGGTTTTTTATTTGTAGAAAAAAAAAACTATTACAAAGAATGCAAAAAAGTCGCAACACTTAAAGCACCATATGTAAATACTGACGTCGGTAATATATTGATTGTGATCATTTTTGTTCAACACAAGTTGTTCATTCACCCCATATTCTACAAGGTTTACATTACAACTAAACGCAACATCCGCACACTTATAATTCCGAGACTTCTACTGTCATACCACCATTGAACCTTGAAAAATAGAAAACTAGCTGGTGAACCTTCCAATTTGTGCCTTTCTCCTAGAGATGCAATCACTTTCCTTTCTTTGTACAGTTCAATAGACGTATACGCTGTCACTCCCACTGAAATTGGGATCCGCAAGGCACATGTTTATCATATGCCGAAAGTACTTGTACATTTTCATTGAAAACATAGGCACATAAGCATATATATCTGCATTGAGGACAAAATCCAGTATATGTTGTTGAACAGGTAACCATATTGTTCTGTTGTCGAAAACAAATAAAACAGTTATACAATTATCTACAACAGTTCCTAATCCTATTTACCTTGTCAATAGCTAAAGACCCTATGAGTGGACGGTTTTCTGTCAAAGAAGCAACTGCAACAAAGAGAGAAAGAATCAATGAGTACCAAAACAATTCCAAACAACACGATAAAAGAAAATTAATGTATATAGTGCTCACCATAACGAGAAATAGCATTACTCTGAAATATGGCTCCTTCGGGTGTTTCAAGTACTGGAACCTACACAAAAACTAACATGTTCAAGCACCAGACTTGCAGCAAAAATAGGCGTGAAAAAAGAGTAAACAAAGTCAGAACACTCGAAAAGTAATAATACCTTTTAAAGAGGATTCATCTTAATGAACTCTGGAGGTTTGTTGGAAACCCCCATTTCAAACTCCTTGACCAAATCAATTTTGATCCCAGAGTACTCTCCAACAATAAGTGTCTTGAAGGCATTTTCGTATGTATTTCCAGCGTGCAAGACCTACAGAGTTGATACCACAGCAACCAAACAGAGAAGTTGAGCAAAATATTGATAATGATGATAAGACGTTCACATCAAACCAGCCATTTTATTTGTATCTCATGGGGATTATCCAGTGTAGATAATTAATGAGAATAGTGTAAACCTTAAAAATCTGAAGTACAAGAAATGCAACCACCAAACAACACAGGCATGACCTCGCTCAAAGAAATAGCATTCAGACACAAGATCTTAGCTTGCAAGTCACGAGAAGGCAGTCATACAAATTGCTAATAAATTACAGAAAAGTATATTATGAATCAATACACAAAAAATAATTTCCCCAAATTCAAATCAGACACACAATAAAATTCAGCTTATTGATATCACAACTTCATGCACAATAATACAGAGAATTACAGCTTGATGTGACACTAATACAAATGAGTTGCAGATCATTCTAGGGTACAAAACTACATTGTCTAATAATGATTTTGCCAGAACTTAACTATTCAGTTTGTGTATCAAAAAGAAAAACCACCTACACATGTGAGATTTATCTT
This sequence comes from Papaver nudicaule, assembly GCA_023529015.1. NCBI lineage: Eukaryota > Viridiplantae > Streptophyta > Magnoliopsida > Ranunculales > Papaveraceae > Papaver > Papaver nudicaule. Next base: position 16,320 of record JAJJMA010294341.1, read on the forward strand.
ATTTTATCTAGTTCCATAAACTTTGTTCAAATATACACGGAATTCATCAAATGTCTGGACCAAACTATTATGCACTAAGAGGTTTACCAAACCGACACTTACTCGGACATTTACCCTATACACCAACAAGAGTTTTCTATAGGAAGGTAAGGGAAGACAAATATCAAGCTTGTTTCTTAAAAGGACAGATTACCATCACCCCTTCCAGAATCATCCAACATACACAGAAACCTTCTAGCATTACAAACTATGGCAACGGATTCACATACATAAATTCGGAATCAAGTAACACATATATTCATAGCATTGTTACGAAAAACCAAAAGGGTTTCTCATGTTGACAAATAACCCATCCAATTATCAATCATACACAAAGTACATCATATTCAATAAATTACATAAGAAATTGATTACATAAGAAATTACACAAGAAAAGCATAAGATTTGTTGATACTAATTTTCCCATATCATACTTCAAGTAAAAATTGTTAGAGGTTCGATTGCTTAAGTCGTAAATGGCCTTTGTTCGCTAACAACCAAAGATTAGTTCGTGAGTTTGAACGGATTATCGTTGGTTATTATGATCCAAGTTGGCTACAGACATCAATCAAGATATTACTTTGAAGACAATCGTCGACAAAGTTAACTACACAGATATAATTGAAACAATAATCAACACAACAATTTAACGAGGTTCAGCAGCTCGTGTCTACGTCCTCGGGGGTAAAATCGCTTGTTCTATTATATCAAATCAATAAAGCTTTCTCTGGATTACATTATAAGTCACTTCGATTTGTTAATGGATAGAGTCCAAATGGAATCTGGAGAATGTTCATCTAAGTATTCTCACCCCTAGCTATCCTTTTCCAAATTCTGCGACCCCTTTAACTGCTGATGAGGGGAGGTATTTATAGTATTTCTCAAGGGCCTCGCTCTTTGCTACCCTTGGTTGCTTCAATCTGCTGCTGCTCCTTGGCTGGTTCGTCCATCTTCGGTGACCGCCTTTATCATCCAATCCCATCCCGTCGTACTAATATGTGGAGGATCCTACTGTAATCATACGTTGTTGGCTCCTCATTGGTCGAGGTTTCTGCTCTCCATAGCTGGCTGGACCAATCCCCAATCTACAAACAACTTATGTCCTGCTGTCAACAGCATTAAATGCGGTGTGACTACTCCTTAACGTGTCTACTTTGGCCTAATATCCTAGGTTGATGATGCTTCGATCTCCTCCCTTGCATTTCATCGTCTCGTGATGAGATGTTGCTTTTCTGAGATATGCTTTTATCCTTCGCGGCTCTCGTTGCCTCCATACGTAACCTCCAGAGATGACGCCACGTGCCCATCCGAAATTATGCATTAACAATTTGCCCCTTTTCTTTCAGTTATTGATATGGGCAATTATGGAAGAAAACCTCCGCCTATGCCGCCATTTTTAAATAATAGTGGACCCTTCTTTCACGCCTTTTCGTGGTTTTGTGGGAGTTTGTGTTTTTTGTGATTCTCTTTAAATGATGGATTTGGGGTCGTGATCTTTATCTTCTTCAGTTCTAACTTCCCTCATTTATGCTTCCTTCTTCATCTTTGCTTACTGGTTCTTCATTTTTCCTCCCTTTGTCTCAAGCTTTCTTCAAACCCTGATGACACGGAAACCTTCAAGTTCTAAGTCGAAATCTTCTTCCAAGATGTCGAAGAATGCTGGCATGGATTCAAGTGTATCTTCAGTTACTCCTTCTTCACTACAGGCTTTTCCTCGTCTCTCGAGTTCTTCTGGTGATGTTAAGAAAAATCTTCCCGCTGTTGGTGATGGTCTTACTCCTGCTAGAGTGGATAGAGAGCTTAACTATGAACTGCGGCGCCTCCGTCCTTCTGAAGATGACAGTTATCGTCATTGGAGGAATCTTTTGGTTTGACCCATTTCGATATTTCTTTCTTTGATGGTGATGTGGATGTTCTGACCAAGGATATGATTAGGAATTTTCCTTATGATGAGAATTCTTTACTCATATCCGTTGGTCATTTAGCTGTTGGTCTTGTCCTTCCCTTGTATGATCCTGATGATACTTTCTTTATTGACGTCTTCGTTGACAGAGATAATCCCTCCTTGTGCCAGCAACTTCGTGGCATACGACAGTATATTGGTAATTTTTTCCGCCTTTTATATGAGTGTTGGCTTCGTGCTCAAGGTCGTACTCGCATGAGATGATATGACCCCTTTTCTTTAGCAACGGTTCGTCGTGAAGATTATACTCCTCAAAACTTCAACTTGACCTGGGGAGACTCTGTTCAGAGCTCTAACGTGATGCCTTGGTCGGTTGGACTTCATCGATTTGCCCCTTCTGCTAAGTGAATCAGTGACAAGGTCCCTCTTTTGCTGGATGATTGTGATGATCCTGACTTGCTAGTTATCCCTGGGACAGTTAGTCTTCCTTTCCCTGCTGATCAGAGGCTTCGTCTTAGTCGTGACCACCGATGGATGCGTACTCCTCTTCGCGTCACTGGTCCGTGGGTTGCTGGTTTTAGGAAATCTCGGTCCCATCCTGGCTTTTTTCTTCCTCGTTTGATGAAAGATCTTCCTCCACGCTATCGAACCTTTGTTGCTTGGCGCTTTAACCCGACTCCTTCGCGTGTATGTATTTCTACTTTTGTCTTCGGTTTTGTGTTATTAAAAAAAAAAATTCTGATAGTTTGTTTTTCTCCTGGTTGCCAGTCCCTTAGGGCTAATGTACCTTCACCTAGCATTAGTGACAATACTTGTACTCGAAAGAGAAAAGTTGGTGTTGGGTTAGTGAAAAATATTGACAACAAACCAGTTGGTGCTACTTCGTTGTCAAAGGTATGGGTAATTGATATCCTCTCTTTGTGCGTACGTAGTTGTCCCCCTTTGCCCGTGCCTTAGACAAATGATTTTGCGTGTTTTCAGCCTGCTCTGGGAAGAAATCAAAGGCCGAAGTAAAATCTGTGGACGGAGTAGGTGAGCCCGAGGAGTCTTTTGCTTCTAGGGTGAGTGCGGGTATTGAAGATGGCTCCGAAGATGTTTCCTTTGGTCACCATAGTGATGATGACGTTGCTGCTCGAAATTGTCTGTCTGCTCGTGCAATTGTGGATATTACTGATGATGCCGATTTGCAGGACAGCCAGTATCCTGAGTTTTATTCAGCTCTTGAAACACAAGCGGACATGAAAGATACGGCTGAGCTTTTGTCTTGCTCCGCCGAGGTTTGCATCCCTTCTTCGTCTGGTCTTCTTGAGTCAGTGGTGAAATCTACTACTCATGCCTCCCCCTTGTCCTTTGCTGTCGTGAAGCCCGTGGACTGGTCTTCGTTCTTATCAAGAGATCTTGATCCTCCTTTGGGTTCACAAATGTCCATCTTTGATGATCGGGTTTCAGAGCTGAAGTCCGAACTTAATGCTGTTACGTTGTTGACAGAAGAGTATAGGCGTGTTGCTGAGGAGGCTAGGGCTTGTGAAGAAACTGCGGTTGCCGAAGTTGTTTTCTTGAAATCCCAGCTTCGTGATTTTGACGCTAAGGTAGCCGCTGATGTTGCTTCTCAAACGGAGGGGCTGAGTCTCACATACGCCTGTTCTGCTGCGATTGCCGTGAATGAAGCTTTTGCTGAAGCCGAGTGCCACTTCCCTGACATCGCTTTTCCGAGGATGGATGTCCCTTAGTTGCCCTTTCTTACGGAAGAAATTATTCGGAATTCCCTGTTTACAGATCTACACCTTAGTGTCTACTATTTCAGGCATTTCAACCTTCTTGGGTTAAGCATTATCTTTCAACCATCCTTGGCCAGGAGATGATTTAGGACATTAACCCGGGAGAAGGATTCTCCCGCTAGGGGCGACGTTCGAGCTATCTCTATCATTGGGATTCTTACGCATCGCCTCATACATATTAATGAGGATCCTAGAGATGACCTGTGATCAGCAGGTATACTCCTGTCATGGCAAACATACTATTGCGCTTAGGCTGCTGCTAAACTTATTATTGCACTTACATCGTTGTTACTTTTAAAATTCTTTCACCTTTGGAGAAAAAAAAACATTTTATTAATGCATTGCGTCGTAGCGCCCTTCGTGGAAAGTAACACAAGATGAGTGGTGGAACTTCGGACTAGTAACTCCTGCTCCTCCTTTGCCCTATGGGTAGTACTTCTTAATGTACTGGGCATTCCATGGGTGTTGTAAAGTGTCTCCCTGCATGTTTCTCAGGTAATAGGATCCCTTTCCTGCAATATCTTCAATGACATATGGCCGTTCCCATACAGGGGCTAGTTTGCCTCATTCAGTCTTCTTTTGGTATGGTGGTATCTGCCTCATTACAAATTCTCCCACCGTAAATTTTCGAAGAATTACCTTTTTGTTGTACTCCTTGGCTATCCTCCGTTAATAGTTTTCCATTCTTTGAAGTACAGTCTCCCTTCGTCCTTCTAGATCGTCTAACTTTTCGTAGATCAGGTCTGTGGTTAAATTTTTCTCCCATGCTTCGGTCTTGGTTGTTGGGATGATAACCTCAGTGGGGATCACAGCTTCGGTTCCGTAAGTCAGCATGAAAGGTGTTTCTCATGTTGCTTCTTTTCGAGTTGTTCGGTATGCCCATAGCACGTTGTGCAACTGTTCACACCATTTCCTTTTGTAGTTGTCGAGCTTCTTCTTTAGGATCAGGGCTATGGTTTTGTTTGTGGATTCTGCCTGACCGTTGCTTTATGGGTACTTTGGTGTTGATTTGATCTTCTGGATCTTATAAGCATCGAACAACATGTCGATGTTCTTCCCGCTAAGTTGCGCTCCGTTGTCAGATACTATAATCGCTGGAATTCCAAACCTGCAAATGATGTGTTCAAAAAGGAACTTGAATACATCTCGATCTCTTATGTGGGCAAGAGGTGAAGCCTCTACCCATGTAGGGGGCGAAAACCCCTCGGACCACGTGTCTCAAATCCATAAAGTAAAGTTACATCGAAAGGATTAAGCAGCGATGATTCGGACCGATGAAGGAAAAGAAGCTACACTTGAAGCGAAGTAAAGATTCGGAGTAGAAAGGTTTCGGACTATGACAAAGGACCGAAGCCAAGGATCCAGCTTCGGAGCATAAACCGCCTTACTCGACAGGTTCTGACACCACCACGATTGAGCCTTTTGTCTTTATTAGCTGTAAACCACCCAAGCTCGGCCTATATAAGGCGAGCTTGGAAAATGTTGTAGGGGTTGGATTCTTGTTTGGTTGAGCCTAAGTAGCAAGAGAGAGATTAGGTTTGTGATCTCCTCTGGTTCCTTAGGGTTTAATTCATGTAATCTCAGCAGTAGTTATATACAGAAAGACATCTTTATCTTGTTTATATTGCATTACTTAGCTTTTAATCACTGTTCGTTACATCCTCGATGCCGTTCTAACTGTCTTCGGACTGCAAACTACAATTATAAACTGTATGTGCGAGTAGATCTGATGGATGTGGTACCACGAATACCTATGCAGATTTTCTACTCGTACAGTTTGGCGCTAGAAACAGGGATGATTAAAACAACTTAGGGTTTGCCTGTGAAATTTCAGATTTTCAAATTTTTTGTTTTATCGTCCTTATAATCTTCTACAGAGGTTTTTCAAAAGTTTGTTTTCATAAAAGTAGCTCCTGCTTCTTAAGCATCTAAATGACCTTAAAGGCTTTAGTGTGTTTAAGAACCTTTTGAGCATAACATCAGATGGCGAAGTCGTCCATTAAAGAGTTCTTGTAACCTCGGTATGATAAAATAGATCTACGAGAGACTTTAAAACTCCTGCAGTAAAAACTCCAAGCGAAAAACCAATTCATGAAGAATCTCAAAATCCATTTTAGGGTTTCAAATATTCATGATTATTTATCAAAACCCATCTTAGGATTTTCAAAACCCATGTTATTCATCAAAATCCATTTTAGGGTTTCAAATATTCATGTTATTTATCAAAATCCATTTTAGGGCCTTAAAACTTCATAATATACATCAGCATCCTTTAGGGTTTTCGAACCTCATAATAAGTATCAAGTCCATTTTAGGGTTTCTAACAACTTCTTGCTATATTTGGAAATAAAACTTCAAAGAAGAAACAAAACAAAGAGGCATGATTTAGGCTACCAAACGAAATAAACAGTTAGAGATATATCCAAAAAGGGCAAATAGGACATTCAATATAGTCTGACAAGTTAGTTGTAGAGTAGATTTACATGGCCGACAAAGTACACTGCGCTAGCCGCCTGGGACCTCACGGGTTTTTTGTTTCTTGACAGGTCATCGATAAAATGGCTTCCCACTCGGAACACGCCCCGAAGCAGCGAGTAGGTTCCCCGAAGCACGGAACCGGATCTTCCAGACAGCACAACACTAGATTTTCAACCAGTAAAGGATTATCTCCTGAGGTAGCGGCTAGCACAGTCCAACACCGAGAACATGTAAATGAAGAAGTAGTGGTAGAAGATTTAGGTCCCGAAGGAAACGGATTCCCAGAAACAGAAGAGCCACATCAACAACAAATACAAGAAGAAAGCGGTGAAAATGAGGAAGAGGAAAACGAAGAATCTGATCCTGAAAATGAAATACCTGAACAACATCCTACCGAAGTAAATACAGTCAGAGCTGAACAATTCAAAAAATTAATCCTGAAAAATAGAAAAATAAAAAAGTTAAAGAAACAGCTGGCCGAAGCTAACAAGAAGGTAGCGGAAAAATCGGCGTCTAACTACAAGGGAGGTAGCGAAGGCCGTTCTCGGCCAAAAAATGTACCTCATCCGAAGGGGCATTCGGCATTCAAAACATACATCAAGACCAGAGGCGTCAGCAAAAGCCACGGAATCCCAATATCAAATACAAGAACTGAACCAGGAGCATATTCAAATGGAAGCGTACAGGTGTGCCGAGAAAATAACCAAACGAAGAAAGGCGCTCAAGGCAGAGCCATACAGAAGGAAATGCTGGACCAAATCAAGGCACTCCGAGCGGAGCTTCTTGACAACGGAACCCAGTCACGCGACAGAATTAAGCCCATGCAAGCCACGAATGATATTAATCGCTTATCTCCAAATCCAGAAATTCTCTCACTGGCGATTCCAACAAAGCGCGTTATGCCTACTTTCGCGCCAATCTTCGATGAACCAGGAGATCCAACTGTGCATATTAAAATGTGCTTAACACTTGAAGACCGAGGTCAAACAATACATACTCCATTCGTGGACTCATCAAAGCGAGGAAGACAAGACGACAGTGATCGCTACGGGAGCGAAGGAAAGTTCGGAGGAAGAAAATACCATTATAATAAAGAGTACAATGACAACAGAGGAAACAACCTCAGGAACGAGTATGAAAGAAATAACAGCCACCAAGGACAGGGAAGCAGAATAGTTGGGATGATTAAATCAGGATTACCTGCATTTTATAGCAGAAAGCTCCCAAAACTCTGTGTATCTATCGAGGATGCCCTTCGGATCGTGGAACAATCAGAATTTGCCAGCGAAATCAGATATCCTCGCAGCAGGGGAAGCCAACCGAAGCATACAAAAAATTCAAAGGATTACTGTCAATTTCACAAATTTCGTGGACACTCTACCGAGAACTGTGTCACGGCACAGAATCAACTTCACTTTTTCATTGACAGAGAACAGTTCACGCACCTTCGGGAACTACCGAGTCTACTTCCCAACCAAAGAATAAGGCACTAAAAATAACGTGGCGCAAAGTGTGGAAGCAAAGCAAACGTCAACGCAAGCTCGCTTAAGGAGCAAAAGCACGTCTTGGGACAAAATGGCGAAAGTTCAGAAGGAAATATCAAGGCTCGGTGAACGCGGATCCAAAAGTGTAGCTAATCAGCCTACTCGCCTTCGCTAAGCATTTCCTAACTCTGAAAAGGTCTCTTTGAAAGTTTGATTTATCCATCTTAAAGCATCTCTAGCTTAGGCCAATGTTAAATAGAATTCTCGCCATAAGAATATATTTATACAAGCCTTTTAGTCTTCAAAATATCAACAATCTCCGAGGGCAAGTAGCTGGCTTTCAGAAAATAAATGAATTTAAGGGTTTTTTAAAAATTTTCATGTTTTGACAAAACCATCAGGAAAAAGTATTTTTGAAGTTGGCACCAAAAATAACTCAGGAAGGCTCCGAAGAAAAACAAACAAAGTGGGGCATGAAAAGCATTCACCATAAAAAACAATCGTGATAGGCAAGCTCACAAAGCAAGCATAGCACGCTGTTATGGTCACAACGCATTTAATTACAGGAATTACTCAATAACAGCCTTGCTAATATATACCTAGCATAACACGAAGCACTTATAGCAGCAGTTCTAGAGGAACAAATTCACAAACCCAAATCCTCACAGTCAGAAAAATCACAACGAAACAACTAACATCAATCAAGTCTATCCGAAGTAGTTTTGGTGTTCCGAATCAGAAAAACGAAAGATATAGGATACGAAGAGCAGTCGGTGTCACACGTTAGATTACCATTCCGAATACAAAAAATATAAAAATATCGTTATAACCCGAAGAAAATAGTATCTAAGATTCGCAGCAGGGCAAACCTACACACCTCGACGCCATTCGATACTAGTAAGGAACTAAAGCAACAAAAGTAACGTAAGAAAATCACGATAAGCAGCGCACTAACATAATTAGTTGAATCAGCCAACAAAAATATTCATTCGGAAAGCACATTGGAAAAGTAACTAAGATAGCAACAATAAAACAAATAACACAAAAGATACTGGTATAGCAGAGTTAAAAATCAGCCTCTCCTATTCCTACGCCTATTCCGAAGTCGTCCGGCAACGGTACTTCGATCTTCGTCAAGACCCTCGAGCAAATCCACATCGATGATTGGAACGCCAGCAGGAATAGCGGCAGCATCTTCCTCCCAAAAAACAACCTCTGGGATAAACTCCTCTTCGGCAGCGACTGGCTCATTGACCAAAGGAATGGCGGCAGGAGCAGGCGAACTTACGTCATTAGTTTCTTCTTTTGCTTCAACCTTCACATCTGCTTCTTCATCAGGAAAGGCAAGGCCATCCTTAAGCATCGGCAAAATTTCCTCGCTATGACGACGGAAGAAGGATCTAGTTTCATACATACGATAGTCATAGGATGAACCACCATCTTCCCTCATTCTTTGCTCCCTGATTTTCTCATCACTTTCAATAAGACTATTAAACAGACGAATCACCTTGTCAGGATTACTCTCCCTCCTAGAAGAGCTGGCATCAGCAAAATCGGCTTCCATCTCCATTATCTGGCGAATCTGTTCTCTATGGCTTCTCAAGTTCATCCCACCATTTCCTTCTTCCATAGGAGCTTTCCCTCTGTTAGCCATAATTTCTTCACAAAGTAGAATACAAAAGAAAAGGAAAGAATATCAGACAACAAATATTTTCAGATAGTAACAAACAAAAAGAACACATCGCCTTTTATACTAGGATTTCGGAAACCGCCCAACCGAGAAGTCCAATCAAAAGAGACGTTATAATTCTGATTCCCTTAAAAAACGCAACACTTCAAAAACGCCATAACTATACAATAAAGTAACCGCTTCCTTCACGAATTCCCACGATGACGTTTAAAATTCCAAAACCGTATAGAAACTAATCGATAACATCATACCAAACCGCTAACACCGCGTGTCAACATTAGTATGCAAACACTGTCTAGAATATCGTGTACAAACAGCACAAACAACGAAGTAACAATCGAAGACGCAACCTATCATAGAAGGCACTAACAGTGAAGCCAAAATTCGGCACTCAAAGAGATCAACATTAGTAAGCGTACTGACTTCGGTCATCATACTGCACAAAAACACCAAATAAGATATTTATGGAAAGAGGCAAAAACGCCATCAAAAGAAAAAAGGCTGTAACGCCGAGGCAAAAACGCCATCAAAAGAAAAAAGGCTGTAACGCCGAGGCAAAAACGCCATCAAAAGAAAAAAAGGCTGTAACGCCGAGGCAAAAACGCCATCAAAAGAAAAAAAGGCTGTAACGCCAAGGCAAAAACGCCACGGAGCTGATGTTCATAAAATTCGTAAGGGCCCTACGAATTCTATGGCACGGCACCCTACCCACAAGACACCCCGTTAGCGGTGAACACTTTGAATCAAGGCTACATAAGCCAATGATACACTAGTGCTCACTACCAATTGGCCACGAGGAGTAAACGTTCTCGGGTGCTGAGGGGACGATAAATGGGATTAACATCTACCTATAGAGGAAGATGGAACCCCAAGATAGCTGCTTCGTCTTCAAAACAAGTGACGAAGTACGCAGCCGAGGGACCCTTTATAAAAACTAAAGCCTCAAAAAGGGAGAGGCATAAAAGATTCGGAGAGGTCGAACTTTAGGCCGCGATAGGAAAAAGGTACCATGTCTAAGCTCCAGCTTTGACCGGCACTCCCCCATTGTGTTACTTATTATTGAAAAACGGAGTATTCATTCTAAATTACCACATTTGTTAAGGCGAAAGGTAACAAGGACATTAACATGCCCTCCGAAGAATGTAGTTACAAAAACATTCTCGGCGCCTGCCTAACACATTAAGGTAACATGGATACCCACGTGAATCAATAGCCGGTGTTTTGCTTGAAACCAGTGCAAGTAACTCAAAGCCTTTGGGAAGGGTGATCCGTATGCCCCCACTAGCTTGGTAACTTTCTCCCACATCGAAGTAAGCCCCGAAGTTGCACCTC
>JAJJMA010294341.1:37023-53779 GCA_023529015.1 Papaver nudicaule
TCCGAAGCTGGTTCTACGGAGAAGTTCTATTTTACCGCCAAGAAACTCTTTCATCATTACGAGCCCTTTCTGACATTAGATAACGAGGCAGCTCCTTGGGGTGTTTGCTTTAGAACTGTGAAAGGGAGGGCGAATATAATTTCAGGCTCCCTTGATTACTCGATGGACGAGGATTGGTACTAGGAGCCTGTGTCGCTAGCTGGCCCCATTCTCCGAGGCTGGAAAGATGCAGGCCTCTTTGTTCCTCGGACGCAGTTCGAAGCAGAGCACCAGTTTCCGATTCAGCACCTGTTTACTATTCATTTCTCTGACGAGGAGAAAGAGTTGTCTCGTCGAGTCTTAGGAAAAGGAAAAGGTGTTCTTGAGGATGTCCCAAAAAACTTAAAGCGTCCCCGTGCAGAAGAGGAGACTATGGATCAGGTAACAGATATTAATTGTCCTAAGATTTGCTTTTTATTTTGGAGTATGAATACTTGCCTCTATTTGTTTCCTGAGAAAGACGGATCTTCTTCTCAGGGCAATGTTGTGCATGTTGAAGCTTTAAGTTTGGATGACGACTTGATGGTGTTTGAGTTTGAAGAGAAGAAGAAAGAGGTCGAGAGGCCTCGTAAGAAGGTTGTGTTCAAGAAGTCTACCAAAACGGCTTTATCGACCCAACCCAGAGTAGCTACGAAGCCATTGGGAGAAAGGGCGAGGGTGCATCTCTCTAATAAGTTACCACCCTCGGAAGCTGTAAATGTTCCACCTAATACTAATGCTTCAGAGAAGGCTAGTGCCGTTGTGCCGAGTGTTATCGTATCGAGCATGCCTGCCTCGGTTTCTATTGCCTCTGCCATGACTGGCGCCACTGTGCCGAGTGACCCTCTTGCGAGCACTACTACCTCAGTTTCTACTGCCTCTGCCATGACTGTTGCCACTGTGGTGACCAATGCCTCAGTCGAAGCTCCAACTATTCCTTCGAGGAAAGTCGTCCCTATGGTTGATGTCCTGCTTTCTCGAATGGATGGGCCGTCTGTCGTTGCTGATCTTCCGAAGGATATGGTTCTTAGCTATCCCGGTAATTCCAAATTTCCCCCTGCTCCGAGTTTTGTCGGCAAGCACATCCAACCATATACTGCCAAGAGGTTCAGAGAAGTGCTTCGAGAGAATCACAATCCTAGTGAGTTTACCATGGAAGTTTCGTCCCGCTTCAAGTCTCATGCCTCTGATCCATTGCAGTACCCTTTCGACCCCGAGTTCTGCAAGAAGTTTGGTGATGTGGTCGGAGGTGACTGCCTCAGAGTCGAGTATGGCCTTCGCCATCCGCCTTTGTCTTACGAGGAGAACCTAGCTATGCTTCAGATAGTAAGTTGATTTTCTTCGTGATTTTTTCCGCTTGTATTTCGAGTTTAGCTAAGGATTAGTATACTTTTGTATATTCGACTAGGGCAACCACTATGTGTATGGCTTCTTGACTTATTCCTTCGGTTTTTCCGGTGAAGCTGAGTATTTTGAACGGAAGTTTCTTCGCATGCAAGAAGAGCTTGCAGCAGAAAAGACTCGTAGTGCACGTGAAAAGATGAAACTAACAGGTATGAATTTTTTTTCTTATGGTTGTGCTATTACTCGTAGTTTTTGTGCTGAGGAGATTCTTGTTACCGTTGTTCTCTAAAAAAGGAGAGTTCGAAGAAGGGGAGAGAAACCTCCGCGAAGCTAGGCTGGCTCTTGGCACTTATTCCCAGGAGGGTCGTAAGTCTTCCCATACTGCATGTGAGGGTGGTGGGAGTCATCGAAGTGAACTGGAGAAGCTTGTGAAAGAAAGAAACAAGGCTTGGGATGACCAAGACTATTACAAGAGAAAAGGCTCGAAGCTGAGAATCTCCTTGCTGAGGATAAAAGAAAAAGAATGAAAATTGAACGTCTACTTGAGGAAGAGAAAAATAAAAATCAAAGAAATGCTCGAGAGATGCATTATTTCCAGTTGGATGTTTCTCGCTTGACACAGGAACGAGACTCTGCTCGTAAGGAGAGGTCTGTTAGCGTGTCCGGCAGAGTGGTGATTGAGAAGTTAGAGCAGGATATCAAGAATTTGAAAGTTCAGGTGGCAACTTTGAAAAATGCCAACAAGGAGCTGTTTGTGGAGAATGAGGGTTTAAAGGGTGGCTGTAATGAGATGGGCAGGGATCTCGAAGGCTACAACCTCGAAGGACCACCTCTCTCGGATGGTCGATGAGTACCGCCTAGAACTCGCCAAATTGGGATGGGTATCAACTGAAGATATTAGGAAGAGAGCTTCCCAGACTCGTTTTACTAATCAACATGAAGTTACTGAATACATGGTTGTTAAAGAAAGTAGGATACTGCTCTAACATCTTGTTTGGTATTTTGATGTGTTTCTATGGTGTATATTCGGATGCCTCATCCTTTTTTTTTTTGCACTTGTTTTTTGTTTCTGCAGGTATCGAAGCTAATTTGTTAAAGAAGGTTGCAGATACCGAAGCCGCAAGAGATGACAGTCCCAATCAATTGGTGTTTCAGTCCGAACGGAAGTTGGAGCTCGAGAGGAAAGTTGAGCTATTATCGAAAGAGTTGGCCGAAGAACGTCGACTCCGAACTGCTGATTCGAACAGACATTTTCGAGAGCTGGAGGCTGAACGCAAACGTCGTTTGGAGGATGCAGAGAGAAATGCTAAGGATGTAACTGTTTAGCGAGATTTTCGTCTTAAGTGTCAGGAAGACTTAAGATATATTATTAATGCCCTCATCCTCCCTCAGATAAAGCATGGAGAGGCTGCTGAAGAATTGCTTACTCGATCGACACTGACCACCTCCCTGGCTTCGAGTATGGCCTGCCGAAAACATGGTCGGTCATTGAGCCTCCAACCTATGGAGTCTTTGGTGCGGATGACTCTGATGCCGAACTCCCAGGTGATGCAGACTTGCTTCCCCAAGAGGTTTTTGTAAGACTGGCTAGAGAAGAATCACAAAGAAGAGGTGTGCCAGGGGTAGTGTCCGAGGACCAAGGTTCTGGCGATGGTGATGGCGATGACGATTCTGATGATGGTGATTCAGGAGGTCTCGGAGGTCATCTCGAAGATCGTACGAAAGATTTTTCCGAAAATGACTCCGAAGAGGAGCTAATAGTGGGGCCGAGGATATTGTGCATGATATTCAATCAGCCGATCATGGAGAGTCCGACAAGGGAAATACTGGTGGTGGTAAGAAGTTGTTTTTGACGCTAACTACAAGGAAAACAGTTATTTGTTCCAAGAATCCTCGGCAGCGTATAGTGACGAAGAAGGTGAAGAGAATGCTGAACCAATGAGGGAAGATACCCCTTTCAAACAAGATCAATCCGGCTTTCAGACTTATGAAAGGGATCTGGAAATTGAGCATGAGCTCTGGGATGAGATGAAGATTTTTCCTACCCCTCGCCATGATGTTGGGTCTGTTGGATTTTCTGCTGAGACCTAGCAGCGAGTCCTTTTGTCTTATGAATAGACTTTCTTTTGTAGCTTATCATCCATGTATGTTTTTGCCTGCTGTTTTGAATATATATATATATAAAAGGAAAGTTTTTGTTTCTGGAAAGTTTTTTTTTTCCCCCTAGGAACTTCGCATTCAGGCATGAAGTTGACCCTGCAATATTCTAGGCTCCTAAGGTTACTCGAGGTCCGACTCCGGGGCTTACTTCGATGTGGTAGATAGTAAACCAAGCTAGTGGGGGCTTACGGATCACCCTTCCCAAAGGCTTTCAACTACTTGCCTGTTTTAAAGCAAACACTGGCTATCGAGGCCATAAGTACCCGTTTTGCCTCAGTATATTGGGTGGATATCGAGGATACTAAGTATCTTCCGAGAGAACATGGTGGTGTTCTGATAATCCATTCATCCCAAGTAAAGTAGGGAACTTATGGTGGGTAGGTGTTACGATGTGCCCCGATAATAAAGTAGCACAATAGGGGAGTGCCGGTCAAGGCTGGAGCTTAGACATGGTATTATTCTCCTATCGCAGCCTAGAATTCGACCCATCAGTTCTCGACACCCCCTCCTCGAGGTTGTGTTTTGATTTTTTAGAGGAGGTCCCTTGGCTGCGTAACTCGCTTGTTGTTCCCTTCAACGTAAGCTAATTAGCTGCCTCGGGGTTCCATCCACCTTAAAGGTAGATGTTAATCCCATTTATCGTCCCCTCGACGCCTCAAAAGAGAGGTCCTCAAGGTCGTTTGGTAGTGGGTTCAAATGCATCATTGGCTTATGTATCTTAGACGCAGAGTACCCACCGCTAACGGGGTGTCTTGTGGGTAGAGGACTGTGTCATATAGCTCGTAGGGCCCTTACGGCGGTATGGACATCAGCTCTGTGCCTGCTATTCAATGACTTTTTATTTTTGGCATCTGGGCCTTGGCGTTAAGGCCTTTTTAATTTAATTGTGTCAGTGCACTTTTAGGGATTTGTGGCATCATGGCCTGTTTGTTTATATGGCGTCAAAGCCTTAGGAGATGTGCCTATTCAAGTAGGACTTTTGCCTAGCAAGTAGGATCTGGAGTTTGAGTCGAGGTATAGTTTGACGAAGTGAAATAGTTTGTAAATATAACAGGTCAAGTTGTTTCTTTATTTTTTTATTTCTCCTAATACCGATATAGCAGTGCTTTGCTTACATATAAAGTACTTAATGAAGATGTTTCAGGTTCTTTCCTTCGACTGGGGTGCTCTGTTTTTTACCTTTGAGATTAATCAGGCTATAAGTGTCGTTCCCGAGCGCCTTTTTGATCACATATGGACCGACCCATAATTGCTCCGAGGCATCCTTTCTACCGTCACTCGAGCTTGGTTTGTTCATTGATTCGCTTGGTGTTAATGTTCCGCTACTCGCTACGAGGAATTTCTCCCTATTATCGGGGATGTAATCTCTGCCTTTATTAACAGATGTTGCAGCTAGTTCGGGGGTTGCAGAGTTTCTCATGGTGGAGCTTGCCATTCCTGCCTCGACTTCGGCAATGAACTCCTTTATGCATGTCTCTGTTATTCTTTGGGTGCTTTTCTTGATTTGGGGGGTCTTGACTTGGATGTTCCCTTTGTTGAACATCAATCTCGTTGCATGCACGGGCTTCGGGTCGGATCTCCTAAAATTTCTGCGATTCCTAGCGGTGTTGGGAATCGAACTCTTCTATGGAGTGTGTAGGCAACTCCCATTATACTGTGCAGCCAAGGTCTTCCTACAATGGCGTTGTATGGGAGTCTGTATCGACTACACAGAATGATGTGGGCAGCTCTAGCTCCCCTACATGGATTGTTAGAGATACTTCTCCTCTGGGCATTGAAGGTTTTCCGTTGAAGCTGTAAACATTATACGAGGAGGGTACAAAGCAGCCTTCCTTCCAAATAACTTATCGTACGTTTTCCCGAAGAGTATGTCAACAGAGCTTCTCGGGTCTACCAATATTCTGGGCATTGCCAGCTTCTCGATATGCAGCGTGATGACAAGCGGGTCATTGTGCAATCTTCCTTCATTAGGGATATCCACTACGGAGAAGAATACTGGTTGCTTCTGCCACTCCTCGAGATGCCTTTTTGCAGCTACACTCGATATCTCATTTCCTTCGAGGTCTCTTTTATGAATTCTCCTTGTATGGACACCTTCAAAGTTTCGCCCACAGCTGTCTGCATGCACTATTGAATTGCAGTCGTTGAATCTTGGGATGTTTCGATCGATTGTTATCACATACGCCTCCTGCTTTTCTTCTTTTGGTTGTGGATGGCTTGGGAGTGGCTTTGGTAGTTCTAGAAGATGCTTGAATTTTCCTTTTGTAATGAAGAAGTAGATTTGTTTCTGTGCCGTGACGCAGTCTTTTGTGGTGTGCCCATAAAATTGATGGAATTGGCAGTAGTCTCTAGAGTTTCGAGTATGCCTTGGTTGGTTTCCCCTGCTCTTCGGGTATCTTATCTCGCTTGCAGACTCGTATTTTTCAATGCTTCAGAGAGCATCCTCAATGGGAACACACAGCTTTGGCAACTTTCTATCCTGAAATGCAGGGAATCCCGATCTTGGCACACCAAACTTTCTTCCTCCTTCCTGCCCTCTGCGAGAGCTATTGCCTTTGTACTCTCTTCGGGAATCTCCTCCTCTGTTATCGTTGTACTTTCTATTGTCGCGATATCTCCCATCGCCAAATTTGCCCTCGTTTTCATATCTCCCGCTATCATTTTGCCTTTCCCTTATCGTAAAATCTCATGTCTGATTATTCATGGCTGGACCTCGCTCTTCTAGTGATAAGTTGTTTATCGAGAGTACTTGTTTCGAGATGACTTCCTTCCCCTGGGCTGCTTGCTCCTTTATTTCCTCCAACGTGATCCGCTCCTTTTGGTATTTTTGGAGGTCTTGCAACGTTTCTACATTTTTGGTGAAGAGCCTATCGTATAACGGGTGATTTTTGTCGAGTGCATTTAAGAATGCTCGCACTTTGTCCTTTTCAGAGGCCCCGTTTCCTACTTCCACGCACTGTGCAGTCCACCTGTCTGTCAAGCTTTTGGTGGATTCTTCTGGTTTAACTCTGATACTAAACAATTTCTCTACTCCCGACTTTGATGAGTTGTTGTATAAACAGTGAAGTATGAATACTTTAGCCAGTTCCTCGAAGGATGAGATTGAGTTGGCTGTCAGACTATCGTACCAGGCTAAGGCTTATCCCTTCAATCTTGAATGAAAGTATTTGCACAACACCTCGTCTCTGTCCGCCCAGGCCAGGATACCCTCATATACATTTTGATGTGTAATGTCGGATCCCCTGTCCCATCGAAGATTGATGTGAATACTGACATGGTGCACTTGACTGGTATGGCCTTGGCGAGGAGTTCGGAACTTAGTGGTGAACGGTTGACGTCATTAATTGCTTGAGGCGGCTTTACTTTATCACTCGATTGAATCCTGTTGTCGAAGAGCCCTGCTCAGAGCGATTTTATTTGCTCTATCATGACTTGTTGCAGTGCTTGTGTTTCGGCATCCTTCCTCACCTGCTCGTTTTCGTATACTAGGTGTATGTTGTTTCCATTCGGACGGATGCTAGGCTCAGTTTTCTTGCTTGAAACCGCTATCCCATGGCCTTTAGAGTCTCCGTTGGTGTTGTTTCTCGACACGGAGCGCCCTCTAGAATGTGAAATGGTGTGTGGACGACAGTGTCCCTCACTGCCTCTCTTGTAATTCGACGCAAATTTCTCTGCAGCCTTTTTGTTTGCCCCAGCTAATTGCTTTTTCAGTTTCCTTATTCTTTTGTTCTTTCGAATTAACTTTCTGAATTGTGCAGCCCTTAAAGTCTCTTCTTCGGTTGGTTGATGGGTTCGGAGCACTTCATTCCGGATGTCATCTTCGTCCTCATCCTCGTCGTTTTCCCCATCTTCCTCTTGGATTTGTTGTTGAGGCGGTTCATCACCTTCTGGGAATCCTTCCCCTTCTGGTCCTAGGTCTTCCACTTGTACTTCTTCATTTACACGCTCTCTATGCTGGACTGTGCTTGCTGCTACCGCTAGCGAGAGTCCTTTGCTAGTTGAAAATTTGGTGTTGGGCCTCGAAGAGCCTGTTCCATGTCTCGAGGAGCCTACCCTTTGCTTCGACATTTGATCAGATTTCAAAGTCATGGCGATAGTGACCTGCAAAAAGCAAAGAACCCGTGAGGTCCAAGGCGGCTAGTGCGGTGTACTGGGTCTGACATGCGCCCTAGCAGTTGTAACGTATTCTGTCATGCTAGGTTTCAAGGTAGATTATGCACGTATTGTCCATATCTTCAACCGTTTTGGCTTGTCCAGATCTACCTTCCAAATATGGAGGTTCGGGTAGATTGTCCTAGATTTTCTCGGACTAGGCTCAGAGTAAAGTCTCGAAAGCTGTAAGACTTGTTTCCTAACATAGATTTGGTACAGAAACCCTAAAATAGCCCTGAGCTAATTTCTAGAACGTGAACGGTGTACATGATTTTAAGGGTATTTTCTGGAAATTGAAATGACGAATCGAAAACTAATTTTTCCCCGTGATTTTATCTCTTGATTAGATCTATGTGCTTTAAAGCTTAGATTCCTTGAAGAAACATCAGTCTTTCCATATTGGTGATTTGCTCAAAACCCTTGAGCGTGCCAAAGCTTTTAGGATCTTTAGACACCCAAGGTGGTGGAGCTCATAATAAATGTGAAGTTTAAAGAAAATCTTGAAAACCCTAAGAAAAATTTTCCCAAAAGAATTTGAAAACCGTAAAATCACAGGCAAACCCTAAGTTATTTTAATCAGTCCCTGTTTATAGCGCCAAACTGTGTGAGTATAAAATCTGCATAGATTTTTCATACTCAACAACCATTAGATCTACGAGTCTAGATTATGGTTTTAGTTGCATGAATCGATATAAACATGACTACTACGAAGATAAGATCAATATAGAGATGGACAAACATTAATAATCAATATGATAACAAATAAAGTATAACTGGAACTTCGATTTCTATGAATATAAGTACACGGAAATGATGCTTAGAGGCATGAGGAGATATTAGCCTAATCTCTCTAACACACCTTAAGGTTACACCAAAATTCCAACCCTTACAATGGATCTCGAGCTCGCCTTATATAGGCCGAGTCGAAAGTGGATTACAGATAATAGGAAAAACTACTCAATCGTGGTGGTGGCAGAGTCTGTCGAGTAAATCGTGCCTTCGGGGTTCCATCCCGAAGATCTTCACCATTCATGGATTCTCCTTCGGGCTTGGCCGGTCTTCCTCCCAGTCTCTGATATTACGAGCATTACACTCTTTCGTTACTTTCCTTCAGGTTCGGGTCGCTTCCCTTGAGTTCCTGAGTACTTCGAGTATTACCCTCCGTGGGATGTTGACATGTGTCCTCGTGTTATTTTACCCTCTACATAACAAGAGAGTGTGTGTAACATATGTTCACAAGGTGGATGACATAAGCACACACACACACAAATCTGGGTTACAGCATTTATTTGTAGTAGCAGTTACTAATAGTACTCCTATTTAAGATGGTAACTTTCGTTTACACGCGTCATTACTAACTTGACCCAGGACTGATATTGACTCTTAATTAAACAACTGAAATAAATAAGCACACCATACATTAGTCTCTCATAATAGATCCCACTTCCCAGAAATTTATAACAATAACTAAGATGACATAAGTCGCCTGTGTTTTAACCCCCTTATTAGCAGTAAGGAATGTGCCATAATGGTGATTTCCCGGCTGAAGGTCTACTTTAATGGCCTCCTCGAAATCCACACTCATAAGAGAATAAATTACGACCAAATGTCGTAGTTTAAGACAGCCTGATATTAATTCATCACTAATTGCCTTACGCTGAATATTCCAAGGTGATTACCACAAGGTTTACAACAATATATGAATCGCTCGCAATCCGGACCAGGCATCTCCAGCTCTGGAAAAAAAATTATCAAAGTGATGAAGAAGAAACTCTAAAGCTCCTTAACATTTTAAAGATCTTGTATGTGTGTGTGTGTGATATTTTTTTTCAGGGTTAAAAAGGTTGGATTATATGAAAGAAAAAAGAAGAAACACGTACCATCATTGTGTTTGTGCGACCATACTCTAAAGGACCAAATCTAACAAGGGGCTAAGTTGACTGAGGAGTCTTAATAAGGTTAGGTCGATACTTCCTATTATAATCCCATTCATCATGTGGCCAACATCGATCAAACTGGTTTCTTGGTATAATAACTTTGTTGCACTTTATGCACACATACTCCATAGTATGAATAATTTGAGTCATCAGAAAGTATGAAGGAAGAGTAATGGTGACAATTTTGAAAGTGGAAGGAAGAGTGGTTTTTGAAACTTGAAGGAAATAAAGAAGTTTTTGCAATAGTTTTATAGTGAAACTTTTGTATTATATTTAGAGGGAGTGGAATTACATGTCAACCCAAGTCATTGACTCGTAATGGAAAACATAAAACAAATGAAACAAAAAACTATTGTTACAATTATTCTTATATCGTTTTGACACCAAAATATCTAAACATGATAGGGAGTATACTACTATTTAACAGAGGAGTAAGTTGGTTTCCATGCATAATGTTTTATATTAAAAATAGAAAACCAAGTATTAAGTTATATAATCACTTAACAGATCGACTTTATTACCTCCATATAGTAATACACGACATTGTTACCTCCATATAGTAATAATCGACATTATAATGAGAAATTCAGATGTTGTTACAATAAAGTTTACACTAGAATAAATTATCTATAGTTGTTTGAGAAAAAAGATGTAAAGTCTTGGGTTATTACCACATATTTTATTTACTTTTTTAATTATAAAAAAATCAGTTATATTAAATAAATAAATATTAATTTTTTTTCTGAATCAAATGGTTATATTAAGAATAATATGTACAAGTCATGAGTCGACCAACATGAATTTGAACTAGAACATGAAGAAATTGTTCTTATGGCAAATACTTCAGATGAAGTTGACGATTTAATTCATAAATTGATCAGCAAGAGCGAGGACCTATTTCAAGAAAATCTTCAGCTAAAAACTGATCTTGAAAAGGTGGAGAAAACTCTACTCTTGAAAGATCGTGAACATGAAAAAAACGTTGTTGATGTAGATGTAGATGCCCCGACTACTTGAATCCTCCAGGAATTTCCCTCTGCTGGTATGTCATATAATCCGCCTCATGAGGTGACTCTTCCAAGACATAAGTTAGTGGGAGGATTTAATGTTCCAAAGGAACACGTCCCACTCTATGAGAAAATCTGGAGTCGCTACGGTCACCTTGTTACTACTGGGAAAAGTACTCACTTTTACACATTCATAGGCATCGTAACCGACCTCATGGTGATAATAACGAAGATGAACACCACCAAGCTGAAGGCTATCACTGATGAGCTATTGGGTGAGATAGAAGAATTAATCACAACGTTAGGAATCTTTAAGCTCAACTTGTCATGGCTTCAGGGAAGAATCAAATATGTTAGAACAAGGCGTGCTGCTGTTGGTAAATTCACACGTGAATTGGTGAATCAAGAAGAAAGAAATCATGCTGCTGAAGCTGAGAGAATCCGCAAGTTGGTTCAAGATTTGGAGAAGAGATCCGCTGGTCTTGCTCGAATAAAGAAGGTGGTTGATGAAGGAGAAAAGTCTTCACTAGATGGTTGTTTCTGAAGGGTTTTATTAGCAAAGACATTTTGTTAGTAGAATCCCATGTTTTGCTTTTATTCGGTTTGATAAACAAATGGTTTGTAGAGATTTTTGACTATATTTTTTCTTTTTTAACCTATAGGTTTTGATTTTGAATTTTGAAATTAAATTGCTAAAAGGCAAGAGATTGCTTGCACTTTCTTTTGAAGGAATTAGAAATAAATGAACCATAATGAATGTTCATATCTTCTTGAGCCACTTGTCGTTGATTACCATGTTTGAAAGCCGTGCACTTATCATATAACGTGCATTAGGCATGACTCGAGATACCGCATAAGGTCCCTCTCAGTTTGATGTGGACCCCGAAACAGAAGAGCCTTTTCGATTAGTGCGCCGCAGAACCTTATTCCCATCTTGAAAAGCCTTAGGCTCCCATGACATCTCAGGTGTCTTACGCTTATATGACCATTGTGTTATTCGGGCCCACTTATTTGCATATTTGATTTTAATTTCCTCACGAGGTAAATATTTCTCGGGAGATTCAATAGACTTGATACGATCAAGTCCCCAGCCAGATGTTAGAGAATTATCTGGTGTCTGCCTAGGAACACGCTGAATAGGATTCTTGTTGATTAAATAATTCTGAATTAAGTATTTTATCTCACTTTCACATACCTCTTTCAATAACACCAGGTTTCTGACTCCATACGGTACTCTAGCTTTTCCATGTTGTGGCTTTCTTCTTGATCAAACATGATTTCTTGACCCTTGATTATTATCGGTGAGAGTGTATGCACGAATCTCTTTCCATAGAGCCAGGGACGCCCCAAAATCATATCATGCTCGTTATCTTCCCTTATTACATGGAATCTTTCCCTGGTACGAGTCGAATCCACCTTCAAATCCAAAGTAACATGACCATATACATCTTGAAGGTTTCCTTTTGAATATTTCATCATCGTGGGGTGATAGACGACATTTCGGCGAGAAATCCTAATTGCTTGAATTGTTCTGATTGGGATTAGGTTAACCATAACACCAGCATCAATTTGAACTTTCTTTAAATTTATTCCATCAAGACGGGCAGAAGTGAGCGGTCTTGGGACACGTTTCCCTCCCGCCATCATTTCTGGTGTAACTTCACCATGCCTTGATTGAGGTCCTCCATGTCTTCCTGATATAGGCGCATCTTTACCGCTAGAAATCCAGTTGAAGGCTGCGAAAATATCTCTTCGCTGGTTCTTGGAAAAATGCAAAAGCTCACATAAACTTTCCATCAAATAATTAGCGGCTTGTTTGACGGATTCCCCAGGGATAGTAAAATTCCTGATGTTGGGTTGATGCTGACGTTGAGGTTGATGTTGAGGGAGTCGATTCCTATGTACGCCCTCATTCCTCAAGTTTAATTCACCCGACTTAATTTTTTCATTGAAGATTTGCTTGAGTCGATGGCACTCGCTGGTGGGATGGTTGACGAATCTATGAAAATGACAATACTTGGGATCAGTCATTTCTTGTGCCGTGGGTTCTCTCCGTACATGAGGTAATTTGATAGCATCATCTTGAACCCACGCCTCCAGAATTTCTATCACTTCATCCATTGTACAAGGGAAATCTGGAATTTTAGGAAATTCTTTCTGTTGTCGTGGTGCCTTTGTTGCAGGAATAGTAGCCGGGGCGCGAGCAGGAGCGTGAGGTTTAGTTGGGGCCACACTTTTCAATTGCGGAGTCTCATGAGCACTTTCAGTGACAGTATTAACTGAGGCAAGAGAGTTATTGTTTGTTGACAAGTCGTTTGCTGGCACGAGTCTCACCACGACTTTCTTCAATCTTCACGGGCCTGGGCCTTTCTAATAGTGTGGGTGCCGTAGTAGCAGAACGTTTGGCGGCTTTATGAAGTTTAGTAAAAACATTAAGACCCAAATTATCCAATAAATCTCGATACATAGGTATCATCCCATTAATGCAGAGTTCTACCAGTTGTAGCTCTGTCACATTTGAATCATTGCAGTCCATAGCGCGGTTCCTGAACCTCATCACGTAATCATCTAGATGTTCATTATTTTTTTGAAAGAGTCTCCCCAGATCTGAGAGAGTAAGTTGCTCAGATACAAAGAAATATTTCATGAGGAAAGCATTAACCATCCGGTTCCAGTTGAGAATGTTGTTTGGAGCCAGATTATTATACCAAACACGCCTTCCCAGTCAGAGATTTCGAAAATTCTTTGAGACGTACTGCCTTTGTGTTCTCCTAGCGATTTCAGGAAACAGGATATATGTTCTAGAGCATTCCCATTACCATTGTACATTGAAAAGGGAGGAGTTACATACCCTCTGGGGAGAGATTCACGTTGGACTTCAATAGGGTGTAAGGGTTGATGACGATGGAACAATTCTGAATTTTCCGTATTTTGAGCCTGTAGGAGTTTCTCCTGATCTTCACGAGTGACGAAGTTATGTTGAGAACTCGTGTTTTGCTCACGCGTGGTGTGAACACGCTCTTTGGTCATCAGGGATGACATGATCTGGGACAAGCTTGCTCCGTTGGCATTGAGAGGAATTTCCGCACGAGTCATGATAGGACTAACTTCTGGTGGTGCTAACCGTTCTGAGAGAGTTTTCAAACAAGATAGTGTTTTTACCTGGAAAAACAATGCACCGTCTCTGGGTACTTTCATAGTGCTCGAGATCAAAGTTGAACAAGACGAGCCTAAACCAAGTCAATGGATGTTCACGTCTTGCTTCGGTCACAGAGAGGATAGAGGTTGATCTATGAAGGGAAACAACGAAGAAACTTGAGATCAGGTTGAGAATGTGTTTTGGGTGTGAGAGTTCAAGATCTCCGTCATGAAGGTGACTGGAAATCTCCAAGGCTCGAAGTGTGTTGGATACTCAGGTCTATTTGCTCTGAGGTTCCGATGTTTTTCTGTATTCTAGTTGTTCTGAATGTTCTGCCTTGGAAGATAGATGAAGCCTCTATTTATAGTGTTGAACTCACCCTGATCTCTCGACAGAGAAGGTGGAAGTCGTGGAAGAGTGGGGGAGTGGAGGACATGAGTTGTTCTCGGTAACTGCTAGGATCGTGTAGATCATGTCCACTCAGCGCCACTTTCTTGCAACTGTCCATCATCTCTACCAGTTTCTTTCAACTGCCGTTGACCGCCAGACCAATACCCCTAAAGTTATCCCCCCGTGTGATGTTTTTGATATCTCGAGTGATGCGCAGATATTGCGTAGTTGAGTTGAGTTTGAGTAGTGTCGTGTGACTATGATGCCGTGACCAACGTGAGTGTGGTGCTTTCGAGACATGCGTGGTGGGTGTATAGGTTTGGCCTTGGCCGTTGGCCAAGGCCAAAAACTCATGGTGCCTGGCCTTGGGCCAAGGTTAGATTTCATGGCGCCATGACTTATGGCGCCATAGTCCAAGAGGCTACGGCCTTGGCCTCTGGCCAAGGCCATGAGTTGTGGCGCCATGGTTCATGGCGCCATTGGCCAAGGCCCAATATTGTGGCGCCATGGTTCATGGCGCCATTGGCTAGGGAAGCCACGGCCTTGGCCTTTGGCCAAGGCAAGAAATTGTGGCGCCATGGGCTAAGGAAGCAACGGCCTTGACCTTTGGCCAAGGCCAACTTGATTGCGGCGTACTTGCGCACTCGTGTTATGCTGCATGCGTGCCTATGCATGCACTGGCGCTATAGCTTACGCATGCGCTTGGGCTACATTGTGCTTCAAGTCATAGCGTGTTTATCCATGGTATGTTAGACCATTCTGAGTTTAGAGTGTGGTCTGCTTAAGCCTGTTTAGGATGTTGCATGCCTCTCAGAGAGCTCTAGACAGGCCTAGAGCTTCGCTATTCCTGAGGTTTTCATTGAGACTCGGATATTGAGTCACATTTTGAGAGGAAATCCATGAGGATGCGTCTCTGTTGACTCTTCACCATGTACCATTGAGCAATCTAGTTCTGATATCGAGGAATTCGAGGCGATGTCGACATGAAGCAGATTAATGGGTTTATGTACTGGTGAGGTTATTGGTACTGCACTATGATATCATCCTCTCCACCGGGAGTTATAAGAGATAACTCATTAAGAGTACATTTAGCTCGTAGAATAGGTTGCATTCTGAGCTATAGAGATGTGCCTGAATAGGCTATTGCCTTTAGGGAAGGCGTAGTTAGAGAGGAGTTTTACAATTTTGTCCCTCTCCCATTTTTCACCATCTACATTAAGTCCCCTGGTTAGTGTGGAATAATAATGTTTCATACTAAGCACTCAGATGGTGATATCAATCTTCAAGAGTCTTAGTCTCTTTCTCTCTTTTTTTTTAGCAAAGATGTATAAAGGGCTAGGTCTTAGTGTTAATGACCCTGAGAATCGAGAGCAAGCTTGTGTGTAAAGTTTTTTTTTTTAGGTACACGTGTGTGTGCGGGTGAGGGGATGAGAGGGAGTGGCCATGGCGCCATTGGATGTGGCGCGGACGTGGCCACGGCGCCTCGAAATCCGCGCCCTTCCCTTTTTTTTTTTTTTTTTTTTTTTTTTAACGCTAACTCTAGGGTTGGCGGGATTCAAGAGAGGCCTTGGGCCTCTTGTCCCCTTTCTTTTGAGAGTTTTACTGGGACTAGGACTCTCATAATTATGTGTATATATATACATGTCTAGGTTAAGTTTTAAAGAAGAGAAAAGAGAGGCGGGTTTCTCAGAGCAGTATTTCTTTTCTTTCTTCTTGATTTACCCTCTTTAATCTGTATTTGCTAATCTCATTCATCATGTCGTCAAGTGGAGCAACAACACGGAACAACAAGGTAACCTAGGGTTTAGACGTCCTAGGGGTTTTTTTTTTTTTTTTTACGATCGCATATATATATACATACATATATTGGACGGGTAGTGTAGGTCAGTGGCGCCACAAGGTGTGGCGCCACGAGTTTGGTAGCTCAGCCTTGGCCTTCTGGCCAAGGTTAGACTGGTGGCGCCACACGTGCATCACGTATTTTTTTTTTTTTAGTATATATATATTAGGTTGTATGTTGTGTTGCATGTGTACTTTAGCAAGTGTGTATGCGTATAACTTATGCCACTCAGAAAATAATTACTATTATGTATGCGAGAGCATGTACTGACTTACTCGGAATTGTGCGCGTGCTGCAGAGAAAGCGTAATGGTGACCAAGAGTCAGCTTTCAGCCATCATTCCGTTCGCGATATTGCTGCTAGGACTCCCAAGTGTACCGATGGCTTTTCATATGCTCATGTTGTTAGGAATCCAACCGCATTTGTCGATCGCGGAGACTTCTCTGCCTGTTTCATCCCAAGGCAAGGAGGCTTCGATGATTCTTCGATAGTGGTGCCGAGGGAGACTATTAGATTTTGCATGGAATCTAAGGTGTGCGATGGTTTGCCTGTCGTCTTCAAAGTTCCTCAGTTCCTGTGTTGCCATGTTGTGCTTGGTACGATTTTATGCTGACTAACAAGAAGGTACGGCCAATTTTGGAATGAGCGGGTGTCTTCTATGCGGTGAAGGCAACTAGGAACTTGAAAATATATAAGGACTCTTGTACGAGTAGAAAATCTGTATAGGTATTCGAGGTACCACATCCATCAGATCTACTCATACATACAA
>JAJJMA010294341.1:58779-94231 GCA_023529015.1 Papaver nudicaule
GCTTTCTGGATGCGAGACACGTGTTCCGAGGGGTTTTACCCCCTACAACTCTGGTGCCATCGTTACTTTCCTCCTTCGTTGGTGCAGGGCGACGAAGACTTTCGTGACGAGTTGGGGTGAGTTCACCATCTCTTTAGAAGCGGTTGCTGCTTTATACCATCTTCCAATGTTAGGAAATCTCCCAGACAGCTACTCCTCAGCTCAGAGTGCGATGATTGAGGTTTTGAACAGGAAGATCCAAGAACTGGAGGTAGCCAAAGTTTATTCGAGCGAAAATTATACAGAATGGACTAATCATTAGTATGTGGGCGGCACGAGTCCCAATGGGGGCGTTCCCGAGAGCACCCTTTGTATTGCCGCGTTCCTGGTGCTTTGGTTGTCCAAAGACATCTTTGCTGACGCTCCTCTTGGTAACTTGAAACCCCATGTTGTCCCTTTGGCTGTTCTCCTTGCTCACAGTCGGAGCTTGCCTATCGATAGCTTATTCATTGGTTCTCAGTATGCTCAGTTCGATGCTTTCGTCCGGGATATGTCGGTGTCTGGTGTCAGGAGTGTTGGTACCTACGCAAACCCTTCATTTGTCCAGGCGATCTTGTGGGAGCACTTCGAAGCTCATAGACCCAAAAAGGGGCCTGCTTTGGATAAGGCACTGAAGGAGAGCCCTCGAATCTTGCAATGGATTACCAAGTTGCCTATCACTTCTCCGGAGCTGGGGGACTTGTTGGATGATGAGAGGCATGTCATTCTTCGCTCGTGGTACACTAACTCCTCTTCTGAGATCGTACAGCCCATAACTTTCACGGAGATGCCTGGTGTTGAGCTACAATCGGGACCCCGAGAGTCCTGGGCAAGCTATCTTCATTAACAGCAGCACTCCTGGTTACATTCTCGGTTACTTTCGCGGGGAGGAGGTAGTAATATCTTACAATGTCGATAGAGCAGCGAGAGTGATGGGTTTCGACCAGGATGTTCCCAAGAGATTGCTTCCCGTGCCTTCTGTGGCCGAATTGCGATCTTCGCTCGATGTATCACTTAACCCCGACCGTCGTTCTCCTTTCGTTTTTCGTCATAGGCCGACAAGGGTGACTCCTGAGTATCACGAGTTTTGGAATGGCACTCTCGAAGTTCTTCGTGGTTTCGTCAGTCGTCAAGGGGAAGGCCAGGATACTCTCATTGCTTTTGTCCAGGTACGATGGTTCGATTGTAATCCTTTCTCGGTTACTGAGCGTCCTTCTCTTACCCTTCGTTGTTCTTCCGCAGGTGAGTCCTACTCCGAGTCCCCAGTCGGACGACATGATTCCAGTTCTAGGCGTCAGGAGGAACCGGCCCAGGATGAGGCTTCCTAGGGGTTACGTCTCTCAGGCGGGAACGAATGAGTTTCCTAATGAGTTTTTTGGTGACTACGAGGACGCTGATATGACGGTAATGAGTCTTCTACCGAGGTTGTTTTGCTCTCGTGTTTATGTTTAGACAGGTCTTCATTTTCGTGTTTTCTTCTTGCAGACGGACCGTCCAGGAGATAACGAGCCAATGGGGTCTTCGAACGTGGGTAATGGGGATCGAGAGATACTCGAGAAGACCAATAATTCTTCACCTCTTCGTGAGGTTTCGAGCCCTGGGGTGGTAAGTGGCTCGTGTTCTTTGTACCCCCAACTATTTCTTTCTTGTCTCTGATATGGTATCTCCCGTCTTCACATGGTTACTAACTCTTCTTTTCCTTCAGACCATGAAAGGGATCGACGAGCTAGCTTATGCACGATGAGACGTTGATGACCAAAGGTGTTGATGGTTCCCAGGTGGCTTCCCCTGTTGCTGTGGACGTGCCCGTGGACGAAAGTGTCGGTGACGAAGTCGTAGATGATGGCGACACTGAGGAGATCGAGGATTCTGACTCCGAAGACGTTATTTACGCCGGGATGAGGGCTAGGGAGGCGAGGATAAACGCTCGTTATCCGACTCGAGGCGTCGCATTCCCTCTTTAGAGTAGAGTCAGATCCTACTAGTTGGCCATAGGCGGTTTTGTCATCTCACAAGAGTATCAGGATATGTATACACGCATCTGGAAGGAGTTTGGGCACATTGCCAGAGAGGATGCAAACCGTGTTGTGGCGGAAGGATTCGTCGGAGTTTTTTTGGAGCGGATTGCCGAGATGCGGGAAAGTTCCATGCGTGGGGTCGAACCAGAGACATTGCAGGATTGGGAGGATGCTATATCGGCTGCTGAGTCTGAGTCTTTTAATGTGACTTGGCTCCGAGAGAGGTTCGAAAAGCGAAAGCGTGCTAAGGTTCAGGCTGATGCTGTTACAGATGATGTTCTCGCCGCGAAGGAGAGGGAGGTCGCTGAGTTGGAGGCTAAGTTCCCAAAGGAGCGGGACGCGCTTTTCAATATGAGAGACTCTCGTGAAGAGGCTAAGGCTATCGTGTTATTTGGTCTTTTCTGAGTATCTTGGTCTTGTTTCTTGACTCACGGTTTTAGGAAGTTTTTTTTTTATTATTTGAAAGGCATGGGAGAATGAGTTTCATGTTTTGGCTATATACAACGGATGTTTCCTTTTATAACTAAGGATTTAATCATGATATGTCTGTATCCACTTTTTCTTGATTGTTGTCGTATTCTTGCATCCGTCTTCGAGCGAAACCAGCCTGTAGTACCCGTTCGGTGTAGACTTGGTGACCATGTAGGGTCCTTTGGGTCGCTGTCCTCTTCGCCGGCGGTCTTCATCACCCATTCCCCTACTTTGTAGTCTCTATCGCAGGCTAGCGGGACTCTAGGGTTGTGGAGTTTTCGGTGTAACAGTGATTCCCGGGGATGGCAGGTAGACATGTGGTTGGTGTCCCCGTCTTCTATGTCTAATTGGCTGAATAGGATACTAAGGGTTTCGCGGCCAGGGGAGAGGATCATCCATTTTCTAAAATATTGAGTAGGGTATGTGATCCACTCGTACCTTGTGACAAGAGCTCCGTCAGTCCTTTGCGGGGATGTAATCCTTGATTCTTCTTCGGAGTCTGATGGGACTCCCCCTTCCCCATGCAGGGATACCGTCGCTATCTGGGGATCCTCTGGTCTAGTTGAGGCTTCTGGTGGGGTTGTATTCCTGTTGAGCAGGCTCTGGTTGTTGTTGAACCAAGGGTGGCCGAGAATCATGTCGTATTCTAAATATTGTGTGACGACATAGAGTTCAGCCTCCGTCCGTACTCCGTTTACTTCTATCTGTAGAGTTATCTGTCCATGGGTTATCACCGTCCTTCCTTCGGGGTCCTCCAACGCTGCTGGTGAATAGGCGACATCGTGTAGTGAACTCCCTGAAGCTTCTAGTGTTGTCGCAGAGATGACATTGATTTTCGCTCCTGGGTCCAACAACGTGTTGGTGAATCCGACGTCACGTATACATGCGGTAGTGAGTATTCCCCAACCTTGTCTAGCTAACAGTCCCAGTCGTATCTTACTAAAGACCCGTTTTGTGTTGGCGGGTATGGGTCTTCCTTTTTTCCAAATGGTAGTCGTTTTCCCGACACCACGTAGTTAAGCGCTGTATACATATCTCAACGTTGAGGCTTCGAGAAACATAGGGTTTCACATAATTGGTGCATTAAACTCTCCACCCTTTGATTCACGGGTTCTTTGTGATCGGTGAGAGTTTGGATGCGAGGAGGCCCCTGGTGTAGTCCGTGAGAACATGCCTTAGTCTTGATGTGCTCTTCGAGAATACGTCTAAAACTGTAACACTGGACTATGGCGTGTCTGACCCTCCTGTGATAGTGGCAGTACCGAGGGTATTCCATTTCTCCAGCGGTGGGAGCCCTTGATACTTCGGGCAACTCTACAAATTTGTCTCAGACCCAAGAGTCTAGCAGTTGTTCCACCTCTATCATTGAGATATCGCTCAGCAGGTCGATTCCCCCTCGTTGTTGTTGTGAGCCTTCTCCTGGTGTCACGCATCTCGTCATTGAGATCGAGTCTCGTGTCTTGCGTTCGGCGAGGCACTCTCCTGCCTTCCTTTTCCTATCGTTGTCATATAAATCCCTAGACGTAGGGGTTCTGTCGGCTTCAGTGAGTTTTCCACATTTCAGTAATTGAGCTCTCTCCTTCAGGGTAGGTATTATGGTGATTGATCGTGCTGCTTCTTCCTGGAGTTCGGAGAGAGTCTGGAATTGAAGATCTTCCAAGAGAGCTCGGTAGATAGCAGTCATGGTACTGGTGCAGACTTCCACTAGTTGGGGCTCCGTTATGTCTGGAGCGCAGCAGCCAAGGGATTGTCCTTTAAATCTCTTTACATAGTCGTCGGGGCACTCGCCGGCTTTCTAGCGCATTTTACTTAGATCAGAGAGAGTTACCTTCCCAAAAAGGTATTCCTTGAAGAAAGCGTCCATCAATTCACTCCAGCTGCTTGTGGCCCTCGGTGGGAGGTGAGTGTACCATTGGTAAGCCTCCCCAACGAGAGACTTCGGGAATTCGTTGAGCCTCAAGGTATGACTGTATCCGTATTCCCTTAGAGATTCTAGGAAACGTGAGATGTGTTCCCGTGCATTACCGGTTCCATCATATCTTGGGAAGGAGGGAGCGGTGTGGCTTTGAGAAGGCTCCCGGACTGGTTGAGTGCAGTCTTTGTGGTGTGGAACCGCAGTTGATTCGCTTCTCATTCGTGCGGTGATTCTTTCCGCTGCTGGGACATCAGGGGCGTTTGGCAGTTTCTCTGCGAGGGACTTGAGGCAAGTTGTAATCTTCATTAAGGCAATCGTGGTATTCACTTGTTGGCTGGCGAGGATATCTTGTCGCCGGGCTATTTCTTCTATGGTCAGAGGCGTTGGTGAGTTTCCGCCTCCTATGTCGTTGGTATCGATTAGGTGATTGTTATTGGAGTGTGTCTTCCTTGTAGGGTTTGAGGTGTGAGACGAGGATTAGGTTTCTGAGACCTTATCCCTAGTTCAGACATTCTAAAGGTGACCTTCTGAAACCGAGAGATTGATCTCCCACTGTGGTCGCCAACTGTTTTTACCTGGAAAAACAATGCACCGTCTCTTGGTACTTTCGTAGTGCTCGAGATCAAAGTCGAACAAGACGAGCCTAAACCAAGTCAATGGTCGTTCACGTCTTGCTTCGGTCACATAGAGGATAGAGGTTGATCTAGGGAGGGAAACAGCGAAGAAACTTGAGATCAGGTTGAGAATGTGTTTTGGGTGTAAGAGTTCAACATCTTCGTCGTGAAGGTGACTGGAAATCTCCAAGGCTCGAAGTGTGTTGGATACTCAGGTCTATTTGCTTTGAGGTTCCGATGTTTTTCTGTATTCTAGTTGTTCTGAATGTTCTGCCTTGGAAGATAGAGGAAGCCTCTATTTATAGTGTTGAACTCACCCTGATCTCTTGACAGAGAAGGTGGAAGTCGTGGAAGAGCGGGGGAGTGGAGGACATGAGTTGTTCTCGGTTACTGCTAGGATCGTGTAGAACATGTCCACTCAGCGCCACTTTCTTGCAACTGTCTGTCATCTCTATCAGTTTCTTTCAACTGTCGTAGGCCGCCAGACCAATACCCCTAAAGTTATCCCCCCGTGTGATGTTTTTGATATCTCGAGTGATGCACAGATATTGCGTAGTTGAGTTGAGTTTGAGTAGTGTCGTCTGACTATGATGCCGTGACCAACGTGAGTGTGGTGCTTTCGAGACATGCGTGGTGGGTGTATAGGAGTGGCCTTGGCCGTTGGCCAAGGCTAGGAACTCATGGCGCCATGGATATGGCGCCTGTAGTGTAGCACCTTGGCCTTGGGCCAAGGTTAGATTTCATGGCGCCATGACTTATGGTGCCATAGTCCAAGAGGCTACGGCCTTGGCCTTTGGCCAAGGCCATGAGTTGTGGCGCCATGGTTCATGGCGCCATTGGCCAAGGACAGAAATTGTGGCGCCATGGTTCATGGCGCCATTGGCTAGGGAAGCCACGATCTTGGCCTTTGTCAAGGCTAGAAATTGTGGCGCCATGGTTTATGGCGCCATGGGCTAAGGAAGCCACGGCCTTGACCTTTGGCCAAGGCCAACTTGATTGTGGCGTACTTGCGCACTCGTGTTATGGTGCATGTGTGCCTATGCATGCACTGGCGCTATAGCTTACGCATGTGCTTGGGCTACATTGTGCTTCAAGTCATGGCGTGTTTATCCATGGTATGTTAGACCATTCTGAGTTTAGAGTGTGGTCTGCTTAAGCTTGTTTAGGCTGTTGCATGCCTCTCAGAGAGCTCTGGACAGGCCTAGAGCTTCGGTATTCCTGAGGTTTTCATTGAGACTCGGATATTGAGTCACATTTTGAGAGGAAATCCATGAGGATGCGTCTCTGTTGACTCTTCACCATGTACCATTGAGCAATCTAGTTCTGATATCGAGGAACTCGAGGCGATGTCGACATGAAGCAGATTAATGGGTTTATGTACTGGTGAGGTTATTGGTACTGCACTATGATATCATCCTCTCCACCGGGAGTTATAAGAGAGAATTCATAAAGAGTACATTCAGCTCGTAGAATAGGTTGCATTCTGAGCTATAGAGATGTGCCTGAATAGGCTATTGCCTTTAGGGAAGGCGTAGTTAGAGAAGAGTTTACAATTTTGTCCCTCTCCCATTTTTCACCATCTACAGATACTAGTTGAGTTTTTAGCATGTTATTCTGACTCGTGGCAAGCTCTTTTTGAGTCCTCTTTAGATCCTCTATGTTAGATGGATTCTCAATACTCCTTGCCTCTTCAGTGCGGGGCCCAAAGAGAAAAGCTTCTGTTCGACTTGAGATAGGCGTGTAGGGATTACCAGAAGTTGCAGAGGTGGTCCCTACAGGAGTGAAAGTGGATCCAACAGTATGGGGAGGGGTAACCACAACAATAACAGTTGGAGAAATATATATTGCGGATATTTTGTATAGTGGGGTTAGCAGATGTAGACGTGTTAACACCACTGATATTTTGAGTAGTAATCCCACTTGTAATGGATGGGATTGTGGGACCACTGGTAATATTTGGAGAGTTGATATTCTCAACTCTGTCTCCTAGTCTTAACCATTTTTTTATAACCGAGATAATGACCTCCCACTGTGGTCGCCAAATGTTTTAGTGTAAAAACAATTAAGAGAATCAGAGGGGTAAAGTGTGAAGTTGTATTGGTATTCGAGAAGTCAAGATCGAACAAGACTCGCCTAAACCAAGAAATGGCGGTTAGAGTATTGCTTCAGTTACAAAAAGAGGAAATAGGGTTGGTTTAAGGGAGGGAAGCCGAGAAAGATGAGATCAGAGAATTAGATATATATGATGTTCTGGATAAAGTTGCTAAAAAAGTGCTTAAGTAAAGCAAGGATGGATATTCAGTTCTCACTAGATATTGAATGTTGAATGAGATGAATTAACCAATTGTGGATGAGATGATTGAATTGATTTCCAAACTAGTCGAGGGACCTATTTATAACAATAAAATTCCAACTGATCTCGTAAGAAGTGGAATAAGTGGAAGAGTGGGAAAGTGAAGTGGGTGGGTAAACGTGTTAAGAGTCTTGCGCCTAATAATTAGCAAAGACTAACAACCCACTTTCTCTTCCCATCTATCTAGCAACGTTCACACGACTTAGTTTCTTTCTCGTTGAGTGATTGTGTCATTGCAATCACACGTGTCGTAGACCGCCAAACCAAAACCCTAAAGAATATTCCCCCATGTAACTTA
The DNA here is from genome assembly GCA_023529015.1 of Papaver nudicaule. Classification (NCBI taxonomy): domain Eukaryota; kingdom Viridiplantae; phylum Streptophyta; class Magnoliopsida; order Ranunculales; family Papaveraceae; genus Papaver; species Papaver nudicaule. The sequence continues at coordinate 66,467 of JAJJMA010294341.1, forward strand.
CTTGATTCTCGTAAGATTTGTTAAGTATATATTATTTGTTAAGTCAAAGCTGACTAAGTGCAAGTCGTACCATTTAGTATATTTGGTAAACTTAGGACTTTGCATATAAACAGAGAATTAAGCGATAAGCTTGTATATCTCTTTCAGGCTTTTCTTGAGATGGGCAATTTCTCTCAGAATGGTTTAAGGATTGAACCGGGCAATCTCTATTTAGACCAATAAGAATAGTCTAAGGATTGAGCTATGCATTCGCCGTTTATACTGAGGGGATTTTAACAACCCTCTGTGGCAATGGTCAAGTAAATATGACTCTCCGTATGCCATAAACATTGGAAATTGGTTTGTGGCGTATAGAGCACCAATTCCTTGAGTAGTAGAGGCATAAGTATTAGGGCATTGTCCGGTCAAACCCACTAGCGTTGGTATGTCAAGCTAGTTGTCAGTTTTAGGTGTCAAAACTCAATTCTTGATTTAGCCTACTAGAGTTTAGATTTCGGAATTGGGATATAGACAAAGTAGTAGAGACCTTGAAGACGAAGACTGTGAAGACAAAGAAGACATCAATTATTCTTCATCGACAAAAGGTTAGTAGGAGTTATGACTTTATGGATATTCTTCTATTTCTACTTCATCTATTCTTTCGAAATATAGTCGACTACTTTAGTAGTGATAATAGCGATTGAGATCGTATTCTTGTGTAACGTGGCCTTGTGTCATGACCAGTGTTTGATCCCACAAATACTGTGAGTACAAGAATGAATGAGACAGATTCGGTGCCATGTGTCCATTGTAATGGTTTGCTTGCAAACTGTTAGTTGGATATGGATGAATCTAAAGGAGTACTCTTGAGCAAAGAGTCCATGGATCACAGCTGAGGATGTTCTCACGTCTAAGTTCTGGCTCATCCCAGTACTTCCAGCGGAATCCAGATTTGACGAAATCTGACAGGCGCACGGTTCACGAACCGGTTTGCGTACCAGAAACTCGGAATTCTTCTGAGTTCGAGATGGTTATTTTTCTCACGTACCAGTACGTGAACCTGATGGTGGTCATCTTGCTGGTGTCGGATTTAGTGAATATTCTCCTAGAATTTCACTCTGAGTCAAATTCCAAAACTCCTTTATCTCTTAGATGGACTTGTGTAAAACATAAACTCTTTTGTGTTCCATCTAACGATCCTCAATGAGTCAATAAGATAAGATTATCTCTGGTCTGTTGGATTTCTATCTTGAAGTGTTTTTGAGCTAACAAAACACTTGGCAGATAATTCTAAAAAGAATTCCAATTGAGATTAAACTCTATTACTTGGTTATCAAGTTTAGGGTTTCCCTAACTTGTGGGACAAGTAATTGATTGCTTCATTCCAAAGCAACCTATCTTATTGAGTGCTATAAATAGAGGTGTCTATGGACAAATACCGCAAGCATCAAGCATACGTGAAGGTCCTTAGGGAAGGTAGCGTAAACTCTTTTCACTTCGGTGAATGCTTGTTGTGGTATAGTCATCCTCTATAGGTTGCAGCTTCTCTGGGAACTCCTTACGACTATAAAGACTTCTCTTGAGAGTTGGGAAGCACAGGTAGGAGATTGAAACCATCTTTGGTTGAAATCGGATTAATTTGTAACCTTGGTAACCTGATCACGTTCTTGTCTATTCTGAAGTCCGTCTCTTCTGATATACGGCTATTCAAGAACTGATACGTTACTCAACAGGGTTGGAAAGGTAGCAACGCACGGCTGCACTCGGTGTTGTAAGACCTAGTTAGCTCCAGTTATACAAGTTCCTTAAGTGGTTCTTCGTGTATAACTGAGGTGGATACGAATTGGGCATTGCTTACTTGGTTTGCGTGTCAGCCCCGATTTGTGAAGTAGATTTACGTATGACCTGGATTTAACAATCCGAAGGAAGTCATCTTATGTGTGGTAAACTGATAGAGGATAGTTACACCATACGTCAACAGTAAGGTTGAAAAACCAGTATTGCTGACACAAGCCTTTAAAAGCGGTCAAAGCAACTCCTAGGCCTGTAAAGGACGTCAGCTGGGGGAATCAAGTGTGTGACGATCTGTGGGGGATCTAGAGACGTAAGGAAGGCGACAATAGCCAATTCGCTTGGAGGGCTTGAGTTGGTCTCTGCTACATCTCAGACCAAAGTCTTATAGTAGGCTAGTGTTTGTAGCCAGTTTGTACCGGGCGGTGTTCAAACTGGACGAGGTCCCGAGGTTTTTCTGCAAGGCAGTTTCCTCGTTAAAAAAAATCTCTGGTGTCTTGTGTGCTTTTACTTTCCGCATTATAACTCTGATTTAATAATTAAAGCACCAAGTAGTACGTTATTGCCTAACTGTCGAGTTGACTCCAAAGTACTCTTTGTCGAGGTTTAACAACTCCAGTTATAAGTTTGGATATTGATTTTTGAGATCGTCCAGACTTAAACCATAAGACTCACGAGCCAAAACGAAAAGTTGGTAGTATTTCGGTACCCCTCCTTTTTCAATAAGAATGCCTAGAATAATGATAAGTCATAGCCATGATCCATGATTAACAAATATAACCTGATTGCAGAAGCAAGTCTATAATCAGGAGAAAAGTTAGGATATGCCAACATAGCGTAGCTATAACCAAGAATGTATGAGCATTATCAATTAAAGTCCTAACAAGTAGGATAGAGAAATAGTAATAAGCTATATCACATAGTATAGTAAGCTTAATAAGAAGTTAATCATAGGATTTATGGGGGTGGGCCATGGCGTTAGGCCATGGCCAGATTTCTGGACAGTTTGCACGTCACTTAGTTCAAAAATTGCCCAGGTCAGCCTATATTCATTAAAATTACGAATTTTTAGTATGTCATAGAAAACTTACAGATGAACAACTTTCATGAAGGAAGTTTTTCCTAATTCCTCAAGGATTAGACCGTATTTCGCGTTATCTGCCAGATTTCCGAATTTGTTTAGGAAAATAGAAACGTTATGCAACCAATGAAATCAAAGCCTAAAAATTAGGGCTTGTGAATGCTCAAAGTCTTTGTCCTAGAAATTAGGAGTTCGCCATGGCATTAGGCCATGTCCCTTGATTTTAGGAAATTTGGCCATGGTACTAGGCCATGGCCGTGAAACAAGGACAAGGCCAAGACTATTGGCCGTGGCCCTTGTTTTTAGGGAATTTGGCCATGGCTGTGAAACAAGGACTATGCCACGGCTATTGGCCGTGGCCCTTTCTTTTAGGGAATTTGGCTGTGGCTCTTGTTTTTAGGGAATTTGGCCATGGCACTAGGCCATGCCAGTGAAACAAGGGGATGGCCACGACCATTGGTCGTGGACCTTGTTTTTAGGTTTTTTTGGCCATGGCGCTAGGCCATGGCCGTGAAACAAGGTGATGGCCACGATATCGGTCGTGGCCCTTGTTTTTAGGATTTTTGACCAAATCCCACTTCCACCTAGGTTCGTCTGGTTATCCCAGCAATACCAAGGAAGTAATGTCGACATTATTAAAGTTGGTGACGACATTTGGAAGTAATAATATCTAAGGAGATTTTCGAAACTAAGGACACGTTTTCGAATTGGGATCTTTCCCAGGGATCATATTTGGTAAGCACCATATTTCGAATTAAAAAGAAATATCCAAATATACCTTAAGATATTATTTGCTTTGATTGCTCTTGGCTAAACATGTTTCGAAAATATATTTTCTTTATGGAATATATTTTTCTTAAATGTAAAATGCTAGAGTATTAGTTCTCATTAAAAGATATGAGACTAAATGGGGAATTTCGGAACTATTATTTAAATGTGCTTTGTGGAATTTCCGAAATTAACTTTGCCTCATTTCAAAGCTAAAGCCTTAGTCAATTTAAATAGGAGTGGTATCTCTCCTGAAAGCTTTATCCCCTTGGCCAAGCTCTTCTTCAGAATTGTAAGCTTGTGTTGTCGTTTTTCTTTTCAGCTACCTTAGAGCTTTTGCTCTCGGTCTAGAATTGCGTGAAAGTCTTCTATTGGGATCGAGAAGCCTAGAAGTACCTCTTACGGGAAACTAGTTTATGTTTACTAGTCTTCTTTGTATTGTACTTGTGTTCTGTTCTATCACGTCTATCTAACCTAACGATCTTGTTTATTCTAAGGTCCTTCTCTTCTGATATAAGGCCACTCAAGATCGTTGTGATTAGAACATACTCTCTATCTATTAACCTGGATTTGTCAGCAAGCCATTGAGTGGAATCAAGATCGTTGTTATTGGATTGTTCTTTGCAGGTACATCGTTCTTCACGGTCATATCATATCGTACTTGCTACAGCTATCTGCTTGATTCCAACTGGGACGACAAGGTTGCTCTTTTATGAATTTAGGTTTTGAAACCTTGATCGATATCTCGAGGTGTTTATTGCCTAAGTAAACTTAATAACCTCGCTCTTGGTGTGAAAAGACTTCGGTGAAATATCTGTTAGTTACCAAGGATATCATCTAGCGATTTGACCTGTCGCTATTTGGTTGTTGTCCATACGGTTGTAATCGTTCGATTGGAGGTTGGGTAGAGATAGTCCCCGCGACGAGCTGTGAGGCAACTCTTGCGTAAGACAGTAACGGGCGTCTGTTTACGTAGGGGAGTACATGTGCGTGACCACCTTGCTGTGGTTGGAGGCGTAGGAATACTAAGGGGAAGTCTTTGTGACTAATAGTCGTATTAGGGTCATATTGTCTGCACCAGCTAGTCCGAAGTCTGAGAGTAGGTGTGTTGACAGCTTAATTCTTAAGAGTATTCAAAACTGGACTAGGTCCCGGGGTTTTTCTACGAGTTTGAAGTTTCCTCGTTAACAAAATCTTGTGTGTACTTTACTTTACTTCCGCATTATATTTGAGTCATCTTATATAATTAAAGTATCATACTTGGTTGGTTGACATAGTCTTTTGGATTCTTGTATTGACTCCCTTGTGTGAATCAATCAGATCTGAAAGAGATCTTGTTCTTGAGTTCTTGATTACAGTAACCGGTCAAGGTTTGACTTAGGTGGACTAAAATAAAAGATTGGTGGTGTACTCGGTACCCACGTCTTTTCATTAAGCTCCACTTCAGTCTTATTTACTTAGCTCGATTAGTCCCCTCGTGTGGTATTCTCGCTCTAGAGATACCCATGTCTAATGGTTTTGATGATTCTTCTAATGGCCGTGGAGTGCAAAGTCCTTAAGCAAATTTTGTACACACACAGTTTGGCGCTAGAAACAGAGATGATTAAAACAACTTAGGTTTGCCTGTGATTTTTGTGGCTTTCAAATTTTTTTCAGTTTTTTTTTCTAAGGTTTCCAAGTTTTCCTCTTATGTCTTTAAGTTCTAAGCTCTAACACTTTGAGTACCTAAAAGATTTTAACTTTGGAGGTACTTAAGAATCTCGAGCAAATTATCATAACGATGGATTGATGCTTTTCAAGGAATCTAAGCTTTGAAACATGAAGATCTAATCGAAATATGGAAACCTCATATGTAATTATAATAGGAAAGTGTTTTCATTGATTCTCAAAGGTATGGCGTGTAACCCGGAAAAACTATTTTGCGAAAGTCATCACTCTAAGAACGTAGATCTGGGGGACTTAAGGTTCACCCAGAAAAATGGTCGATAAATGGGGCAATACAAAACAAGTTTAGCATAACAGAATTAGCTACACACAATAGAATATATGTCAGGCCTTTAATACACAAAGGACAACTATGGACCTCACTTGTCGGCTATGTGATGCAGGGTCGCTATCACCATCAAAGAGCATCGAGGGCACATAAATGAAATGGAGCAACAAAGAGGAGATACCTTGTGTTGTGTCTACTACAATTCGATGATCCATACAAGGAAAAGCAACAGTTCGAGGAGCAACGCGAATGAGAGGATACACAAAAGATATTCCGAGGGAAAAGAGACACCCATAATCGAGAAAGCAGGAAGATTCGAACCTTGGAAATTGGAGCCGGTATTCTTCTCGCCCGAGGAGATCCTCGAAGATGGGTCAAGCAATCGACCACTAGTAATTACTGCGGTCGTTAATAAGAAAATGAGGCCGAGGATATTAACCGAGGATATAAAGAAAATGAGAGGGAAATTAAGCAGGGTAACCGAGGAGACAGCGAGGCAATTGCGAAGGAAGCTCTAAAGAATCCGAGCCCAATGAACGAGGACACTCCAAATTTACAGAGCCAACAGAAGAAGTAAATCTCGGAACCCCAGAAGGTCCCAAGCCGATAAAATAGAAACACTCTTAATAGAGATACATCGAGAGGAATTAAAAATACACCAGCGCATTCGCTTGAGGAATGAGCGAGGTAACAAAAATTGATCCGAGATGGGCATATCACCATTTAGCTATAATCCCTCGGCGTGACCATTCAAGCAACGACAAAAGAATTTTACAGTCATAAAACAACAAGGGATTGACTAAGCTCATGGGGACACATGGAGAAATGGGAAAATCAAGGAAACCCTAATTTGGTCGTTTTGTTTTCTAAATTGTAACGCCAGAATCATAAAAGCAGGTAGTTGGATAGTGTTGGGAGCTCCCTATAAGAAGCAGTGATTGTAATTTTCACACTCTCGGTAGAACTTGGGACAATGATGAAAAGAGATAAGAAAATCACTGGTTGCCGCCAATAATAAGGAAGAAGAAGCGCGAAACTGAATTTATTTCGGAGATATCGGGTTACTCTAGATTTTTATACGGATATATAAAAAAAATTCAATTAGATAACTGGGGTTAACTATACAGTTTGGTGATGTCACATCTTAAATATCCAACGATTCTCATGCCGCGCCTTCAATTTTGATGGCGCGCTGCGCCATCAAAAATTTTCTCACGGTCATTTCTTATTATTTACAGAGGAAAGAAATAAACTTCAGAAAAATGGAGGATAGAGGCAAAGCCCCAATGAACTATGACGAAAGAAGCAGGAGACAGAGGATACGAGAAATTATGGAAATTGAAGGAATCAAAGAAGGTGGTGGATCTTATCAAAGGGAAGAAAATCCTGAGAAAATTATTCGGATCTTTAGTCATCTCTTAGAAAGGGATGAAAGAGAAAGGGAAAGAAGAATGAGAGAATATGGTGATTACCGTATGATCCTCGCTTGATCGAAACAAGGGCATTTTACGCCGACATAGTGAAGAAATCCTGGAAATGATGGGAGAAGAGCGGGTCTCCAATGAAGAACCACCTAAAAAGGTTGAAGTAAAAGAAGAGTTTAACGAGGCTGAGCAAACTGCTGCAAACTTTGTCTCCGCTCCACCAATTGGCAACCAGCCATTAACGCCGTACCCATCCCGCCAATGGAACATCCGGTGATTGACTTGGAACTAATCGAGGGTCTGGACGAAGACCGCACCACTGTCGCCTGCCGTGTTCGCTGTAGAACTCGTAGAAGGATGTAATATGTAGAAACCAGACAACGTCTGGAACGCAAAAATCATGTACTTTGCTATCAACCGTCAAATAAAAAAAGTAATCATTGTATTTTGCTTTATTCTCAAATTTCTATTTTTATCTTAGCAAATTCTATAAGACCCCGAATGGTAGGCACATATAAGTCCTCGAAGGGTGGGCATAAAAGTCCTCGAATGACAGGCATGGTCCTCGAATGATAGACATCGAGCTGATGTACGTGTAAGTCGTAAGGGCCCCATGGCTTACACCGCACAGTCCTCAACCCACAAGACACCCCGTTAGCGGTGGATCCTTTGAATCTAAGCCATATAAGCTAAGAATCATTTGGGTCCACTACCATTGCGACCTCTGAGACCTCCTTATTGAGGCGTCGCGGGGACGATAAATGGGATTAACATCTGCCTTTAAGGCGGATGGAACCCCGAGGCAGCTGATAAGCCTACATTCATGGGAATGTTGGGCAAGTTATGCAGCCGAGGGACCTCCTCCAAAATTACTAAAATACTGCCTTGAGGAGGGGCAAGCGAAAAAGGAAGAATTGGATTCTGGGTCGCGATAGGAGAACAGTACCATGTCTAAGCTCCAGCTTTGACCGGCACTCCCCCTTGGGCTACCTTATTATCGAGACCCAGAATCACAGCTACTATACTAGGATCAAATTGGTCCTAGAACGCTATTACGTTCCTTCGGAAGATACTAAGTTATCTTCGTAACCCACCTAATGTACTGAGACAAACTGGGTAACTATGGTCTCGATAGCCTTAATATCTGCTCGAGATAGGCGGGTAGCTTACAGCCTTTGGGAAGGGTGATCCGCAGCCCCCACTAGCTTGGTTTACTGCCTCCCACATCGAAGTAAGCCCCGGAGTCGTATTCTAAGTAACCTTAGGAGTGTAAGAAACAGAATAAAGAAAAACAGGACAAACGAGTTTTCCATTGAAAATTGGCAAATAGACAGATTACATGGATCGTTTACAGGGAAAATTTGACAAAAGAGTATAAACAAATAAGATAAAAGTAGTAGAGGGCATATTACATCCTCTATACAGCGTCTCGAGCAACTTCATCAGCCTGGGCATCCTCGGTGGAGGGAATATCCTCGGCATCCCCAGTAATATCCTGGGTTTCTGGCTTCGAACTCTCCTCGTCACCATTAACCTTGGTAGAACTCTTTTCAGCGTCCTCTCTAGGCACCTCAGTGCGATCCTCTTCCATCATTACAATTCTCTCAACATTATCTGGCATCTCGCCCCCACTTACATCACCACCGGGCGTCTCGCCCTCAACTCCTACCTCCACACCTTTCTTATCATCACCATCGCCACCAATATCATTTTCAACATCTTCATTACCCTCGCCGTCACTACCCGTATCTTCATCATCATCATCACTCTCCTCAGCTTCCTCTACCGCAAACTCAGGAAATATTTCCCCATTGGCTCTTCTTTGGATCATGTCTGCCACCACCAGTTGAACTCGAGAAGGTGTCATTAGGACTTCATCAGTCTCTAGCTTAGCCTCGGTATCTTTCGTGCCATTAGGGTAGTTCAGAGGCTTCATGCCGAAGGCTCTAAAAAGTTTGCGAGTATGCGACCGGCTGAACAAGGCCACCCTTTCAGACTCACCTTCTATATGGAACTTTAAGGAAGCAAACTGATCATTGATAGAACCAATCCCCTTCTCATACTCCAAGGCAGCTCGGTGGTTCCTATTCAATAGCTCAACCTCCTCGTCTTTCTTCTTCAGTTCCTGCTCCAGCTACGACGCTTTCTTTGTCTGTGCTTTCAGCTCCTCAGCACGAGCATCACGCTCACTGGTAGCATTAACAAGATGTTTCTTCAACTCAATCTCGGCATTCCGATACTTCACAAGCTCGGAAGCAAGGTCATTCTTCTCGCTACAAACACTCTCTATCTCATTATCAAGACGAACAATTTCTTTCCCTCGGGAATCGGCCGAGTTCAGCAGAGAGAGACCATGACGAAGATACTACAACGCAGAGGCAAAACAAATTAGCAAACAAACAATGACAAAATAAATGAGCGAAGTCAAAACAAAAATACTTACACCCTTCAAGACAACTTGATGCTTAGGAATATCGGCATTGAAATTGGCAAGATCAAACTCCCCAGCAAAGGCTTGGGACAGGAAGTTTGCAAGACTCGCATCCAGTCGACCCTTAGAAGAATTCTTGGAATAAACTTTAAGTGATCAGCAATATCCTGTGCAAACGGACCTGCCCGAGAGCAGATCTCCATAAACTCCTCAACCTCCTTCTCGGAATATTTTTGGTAGGAAAATTTTGGAGGTACAAGAGGAGAAGCCGCCAATTGACGCAATGCCGAGGCATCAACTTTATCCTGGTTGGTCCCATAAACATTCAATTCTAAGCCAGAGTAGGGAAGATCCAACTCATATTCAACAGCAGCAGTAGCAGAGGCAGCAGAGATACTGACCTTCTTAGGAGGAAGTTTTCCTCCTTGGGATTTCTCGGGTTTAGCGGCAGCATCCTCTTCCGAGGGACCCTTTGGAGGAGATCTTCCCTTAACCTTGTTCCGAGAATTACGTTGAATCAAGGTAACATCCTCATCTTCCTCAGTGGCCTCGTCCTCAGAGCCGACAACGACAATGGGGGAAGAGCTTCGGACCTTGGAAGCCTCGAAAACTTTAATGGCAGCCCTCGTCACGAGTTGACTCGTACGATTCGATTCGATAATTAAGGAAATCGATCTAACTCGGTCTTTTGAATCGAAATGACCAAGAATCGGCCATGTTGACTTTAGTCAACGATTCAAAGACCGAAAAGACAGCTGACTTAGTCATTAAAGCATTTCAAAAATGCTGTAGGACTTGGGTTTCGAACACTGAACCTCCAGATTCCTTAGGCTGCAATCAACCACTGCACCAGGCTATTTGCTGGTGATATATTACGGATTTATTTTATATTTATAAGGTACCATTAATATTTATAATGTGTTAAAATGAGTTTTGATTTATAATGAATTGAAATTGTTGCATTTTGATATCTTACTAACATATTCACGACAATAATATATGAAATATATAGGATAATTTTACGCACATATACGATTCAAAAATCAATCATGAATCTTCGATTCACGATATAATATACGATTCGATTCTCAAAAATGAAAAACGATTCGTTCTACGATTCACGATTTCACAACCTTGCTTAGAACCCACTAAAGCAACACTCTTCCGATCAGGATTGGCAAAGGAGTACTTCATCTTTTTACAACCAGCAATCTCTTTCAATGGCTGCAAAGTAGTCAAATCATCAAGAAACAAACAGAGGCAAGTATTAATACTCCAAAAACCAAGCATATCATAGTGTTTGTTACCAGATTACTCGCCTCCTTTGCAACAACAGCCCGATTGGGCTTCCTTTTTCTCTTCTTCTTACCATCACCTTGTTCTTGATCTTGTTCTGAGTTATGTTCCAGGTCTTGTTCTTGGTCCTGCTCTTGCGCCTTGTTCCTCTGCTCAAGCTTAAAAAGGGGGATGTAAGAAAACTAACTCAAAAGAAACGAATAAGCTAAGGCAGAAATAACTTACCTTCGCTAGGTAGGCAACTATCTTAATCTCGGAATCCTTGCGCTCCTCCTCGGAAAAATAATGGAATAACACTTAACATGGGGAAAAAAATGCTCGTCTTTAAATTTGGTACGCTCGACCCGATTCTCAACGTCAGAATAGCCGAAAAGGATAGGGCCCTCGACGAGTACAGGCTTGGTGTACCAAACATCGTCGCTGGAGTGTCTGAGCAATAAATTCCTCTTTGTCCTTGAAGGATCAACATCATCAAGAACGTGAGGGGCTCGTTGGACCTTGCAAAATCTCACACCCCAAGGGGCAACCTCCTTGAGAAAACCAAACTTAACCTTATAATGTTTGAAAAAGTTATCGGCAGTCCAGTAGGAAGAAGGCTCTGAATCCTCGGGAAAAGGATCATAATAATTCGATCTGCCCTCCGAGCGAGCCACCCACTCGCTTATTCGGCGGATAGAGTTGCAGGTGCATTACCCCTCGGGGAGGAGCGGTGCGAGAGTATATCTCGTAGAACAAAGGATTCCCAGGGTTGTACAGGGGAATAGGGAGACCGGCCCCGAGCTGTTCTCCAGTAACAATGATCTTATTATTACTACACTCATATTTTGCAACAAGTGCATGGGACAAAGTAACACCCTTAGAGAACTCAGTACAAGAAAAGAGCTCGGAATTAAAACCCAAACGTATCGCCCTCTCTTCCCAGGGAGGTGTAGGATCAATCATCTTATGAGGAAGAATTTTCACTTTAACAGCAGCAGCAGACGGTTCGCCGAAAACACTGCTCTTTTTGGGGGCCTGAAATATGGAAGCAGAGAAAATTAGTACACACTAAAAGAACTAGATAGGCGGATGCAAAAGGGGAATCGGTACTTACCATAGTTTCTTGGAGGAAACAAGAACTCAGAGGAGAAGAACTGGAAGAGATAGAAGAAAGAAAAAATGGAGCAAGGATGCGTCAGGGCAAGAGAATTTGAAGAGGGAGAATAAAACTTATCAAGTAGTGAGAAAAGGGGTTTAAATAGAGAAGGACCTCGAACCGACGCAGCAAGTCAGTAGGTCAAAAGGGGGGCGACAGTTTCAAAATCATTAAGAGGGCAACGTGTGTCAGTTTAAGAAAGAAAAAACGAGACACGTGTCGGAAAGAAGAATACCAGAGGTTTCCTTCCTCGTGTATCCAACAAATCCCCGAGTAAGGAAAGAGGCAAACTTTAGGAGCATAAATCTGTCGAGACACATGTTAGCATTTCGAGAACCAGGACGAAGGATAAAACAAGGAGGTACGACCTGCAGAAACCTGGGCATCTCGTAGAGTAATGAGTAGTCCCTATCATGGAATCGGGAAGAACGCTAAGTGGAAGACAGCTGGAATAAACCCGAGGAGGTTATCTCGGAAGAACGAAACGAGGAAGCTCTACTCTCGGAATCATCTCGGAAGCATCACCGACTTACTCGACAACGCCTGACACACTCGGCTGAGCCTATATAAGGTGAGCTTGAGCTCATTTGTAAGGGTTGGATCTTTGTTTAGTTAGGGTTATCTTTGGAGAACCAATTTAGGTTAGTATTTTTGCTTCGGTTATGTAAATATTATCGTTGTATGAATAGAGTTACTCATATCAATCAATGGATTCTTAAGCTTCACTTCAGTCTTATTTACTTAGCTCGATTAGTCCCCTCGTGTGGTATTCTCACTCTAGAGATACCCATGTCTAATGGTTTCGATGATTCCCCTAATGGTTGTGGAGTGCAAAGTCCTTAAGCAGATTGTACGCACACACCCTTAGCCGATGTCCTTTACAGGCCTAGGAGTTACTTTAACCGATGTTAAAGGCTTAAGTGTTTAATCTGTCATCTAAACAGATTAACACTTATAAAGTGACTTCTTTTAGATATGATTAAGATTATACGGAAATCTCTTTACGAGTTAGGACTGGCACGTAAACCTAAGTAAACGATGCCTAGCTCGTCTCTACCTCAAAAATGAAGAATTAAAACCTAATTCTTACACTAATAGAAATACTACGACTTATAACACCAAGTGCAGCCGTACATAGCTTCCATCAATATTGTAGTTGATTGATTGTTGTTGAATGGTCTTATTGTAGAAGAAAAGGACCGTAGAATAGACAAGAACGAGAACAATCAACCAAGGTTACAGGATCTGATAAAAATCAGTAAGGAAAATATTTACTTCTGCTGCTTCATAAACCTCAAGTGAAGTCTTTTATAGTCGTAGGCCAATTTCATGAAGGAATTTATACCTATAGATGATGATTCTTGAGAACAAGATTACACCGAAGTGTAAAGGGTTTTCGCAAAATCCACAGAGAGTTCTTGTGACTACTTGATGCCTGTTGTTGCAGTTCTACGAGTCCATATATATATCATTCAATAAGATATGTTTCTTAGTAATATAGCAAAGATTACTTATCCTACAAGTTAGCTCTTGAACCATGTAAGCGGGTCGGTTACTTGACTTGCACTCAAAGTAATAACAGTTTAATCACACCTACAAACCATTTGGAGTTTATCATCAAGTTATTTGGTAGAGGATAACTACTTCAAAGATGTGGTCTTAACACAAGAGTGAACAACTGAATATCTTATTGAACTATTGGAAGGGATAAGTGAGACATTATCGATTAAGATCGACTTCACCAATCTGTGAGATCTGGGGGACTTATCACCGAACAACAACCCAATTCGCGAACCGTATGCCACTTTGGAGTTTAGGAGAATTCCTTAATGCCTCGGTACGCAACCTGGTTCACGTACCAAATTGCACTTTGGACCTCAAAAGTTTTCCTCTGAGTCCTGGATCGCGAAATGGTTCGCGAGCCTTCAGTGTAAAAAAGTAGTTAAGTCGGATTTGCAAACAACCCATTGTCATGAAGAGTGTATTGAATCTTTTGCACAAGAATCCTATAACAATAGTTGTTTTAGGATGAAAAACAATGTACTACAAAAGAGTACTTTCAAGTTCGAGAGATCAAAGTCGAACAAATCTAGCCTAAACCAAGACAAAGGTCATTTCAGATTTGCTTCGGTCACAGATGTGGAGACATGGTTGGTCTTAGGGAGGGAAGCAGAGAAAGAGTGAGATCATATATTTCTGATTAAAAAGGTATTGTGTGGTTTCTGAACAACTTGGGGAAATGAGGGTTGTCGAAGACAACTTGGTTTTACCTAAGATTTTACAAGGATTTCACTAGTCGTGAGATTGAATTGAATTTGATTTCAAGTTCAGGTTGTGCTAAGTTGAATTGAGTTGAGTTAAGTTGAGTTGAATTATCCTTGGAAAACCAATGGAATCATCTATTTATAATATGTTCAGAAATACCCTGATCTCTTGTTAACCGTGGAAAAAATGGTAAACTGGAGATAGTGGAATGATGGAGTTACTCTCGTGGAGATAACCTAACTGCCAATCATGCCCACTACCGATTATGCCAGTATTTCCCACGAACATAACCTCTTTCTAAGTGGGTGTCACGTCACAACTGCCGTAGACCGCCAGACCAAAACCCTAATGTAAATCCCCCCCATTTGTGACACGTTTGACATCTCTGTTGAATAATGCGTATGACTCGTCACTCGAGTCAACTTGTGTTGAATTGTTAGTTTTGCTATCACTTGACGCTGAGTCTTTAGCAATACTTATTATAAGAAAACATTCAAGGATGTGAGATGACTTTCGTGCTGGAGAATATATATACTCAGGAAATATATCAAGCATTTGCTTGACTAGAGTATGTAGTGACATGAAATTACCTCTGTTACAATAATGAGGATGGTAAGTCGAGTAGATCATGAAAACAGGCTTGGCCCGAAATGACCAAGGCACGTCATAGGCTGGCGATGCCTGTAAGTTTAGTTTGGCCAAGTGGCCAGGGCATGCCATGGCCCAGAATCGTGTTTGGCCAAGTGGCCAGGGATATCATAGGTTGTCGTCGTCCTACATGGATTGGTCTAGTGGCCTAGGGAGAAGAGTTGTCCTAGTGGCCAAGGCTACCATAGGTTGGCGTCGTCCTGGAGGAGATTTGGCATAGTAGCCTAGGCACGCCATAGGCTGGCGCTGCCCTGAAGGAGAATTGGCCAAGTGGCCATGGCACGCCATAGGCTGACACTGCCCAAGATTAGGTTTGGCCAAGTGGTCAGGGGACGCCGCTGGCCATGTAATGGTCAAGCATGCAAGGGACGACGCTGGCCAAATAGGCTTGGCCATGGACTGGCCAAATAGGCTTGGCCATGGACTGGCCAAGCATGCGAGGGACGACGCTGGCCAAATAGGCTTGGCTATGGCCTGGCCATGCATGCCAAGGGACGGTGCTGGCCAAATAGGCTTGGCCATGGACTGACCAAGCATGCAAGGATGGCGCTGACCAAGGGATGACGCAGGCCAAATAAGCCTGGCCATAGACTGGCCATGGCATTTCCGTAACCAGAGTCGTCATGGCTAGTCTCATTCTTCTGGTTAAATCATGTTTTGTAATGACTACACCGAGAGGCGATCGCTGCCATATCCCATGCCATCAATAATTGGTGTCAAAGGGCTTATGTACCCATGATTGCCCTTTCGTGACCAGAGTCGCTGCAGTAGTCCTACTCTTCTGGTTAAAGGATGTCTTACTATGCTTTGTTGGGTATATACGATTCCTGACATTGTTCTTATGATTAGTGCCACTGGATAATGGCATTGGCGAGGGGTCGCAAACCCTCGTGTACACCTGATGGCATTTGTGAGGGGTCGCAAATCCTCAGAGACCAGTTTGATCCAATCCGACATTTGTAAGGACTCATTCTTTCGAACTGCAGAACAATATTAATAAGGCAATTTTACTATTTTATCCCTATGTCAAAATCCACCATCAACAATAGTACACTCGGAAAGTATATTTACACAACCTGAATGACTATGTTTCGAATGATAGAAGAAATTGAAGAGTCTGAAAAGGCGAGGATACCGAGATATACCACCAACTTTTTGTTTTCGTGAACTCTGTTGATTATACTAGTTGAACGATCTCACAAATCAATATTCAAGTATTCACCTGAGTAATCTAAAAGGTTATATGATCAACAATTGGATTTATGCAGTACTTTTAATTATATAAATATAAGCAGAAGGTAAAAGTAATGCACGACACAAGAAGTTTTGTTAACGAGGAAACTGCAAACCTAGCAGAAAAACCCCGAGACATCGTCCAGATGTGAACACCCTCAGTATGAACGGTATACAGACGCTAGCCTACTCTCAGACTTCGGACTGGACTGTATCGAGACTGCATTCACCCTACAAGCAATTCAGCTACCAATGTGATCCTACGTCTCTTGGCTCCCGCAGTAGCCTACGTACTTGATTTCCCTAGCTGACGTCCTTTACAGGCCTAGGAGTTGCTCCACTTCCCTTCGTGAAGACTAGCTTTACCCTGCCTCTAACAGGACGCCAAAAAGTATCCAAGTAATCAAACAAGAATACGATTGTGATTTCCTTTAGACTTAAAGTCAAGGTTAATGGAAATCGATATGTTGAATATGGCTTATTGATCTAGCATAAACAACTTTACCTCCAAACGCGAGACGAACTTAGTATGAAACCTAGTTCGTGAATTTGTGTTTGGGAACTTCTAGGGTTTACGATACAAGATCTACCTTACGAAGTTTCTATCAGATCTTGGTCGTGATAAGATTGAAGGAATTCAACCGACCCAAGATACATGATGGAATTTGACTTCCGACCTGTGCTTCACGATCCTCAAGTGAAGTCTTTCAATAGTCGTAGTCCAAAAGGACTTCGAGATGACGACCAACCTTTATGCAAGGATACACAGATGTGTAGAGGATTGAGATTGTATCTTGCAGAAGGTCGTCTGTTTATAGTGATCACCAAGGGAGGCTTTGCTTAAAGTTTAAGCAACCTTGAGTAGGGCTCAAGCAACTTCCGGAACTAGGAAAGTCCATAGCTTGAATACCCATCCTCAATCTTCTAAGAACTTTGGACTAAGCCAAAAGTTAAAGAAGACTCAACCTTGTTTGAAGGACCGCGACTTCTGGTCCAATGCTTGTTTGGACATCGCTTTGCGACTTCTGGTCCAAATACTTAGTTTGAACATCGCTTGGATTAAGTTGTTGAATTCCATGGGCCAAGTCACGACAAGTCCGAGAACTAATCATGCCTAGACCGAAAACTTCAAGATATGGAGTTGGAAGTTTTCGCATGGCTTATATGAACGCGTTCACAGAGCAGTCTATAGAGTTCAGGAGAATTCTGGAGAATTCTTGAACTTGTATGTACACGTTCATGAACGCGTTCATACAGACTTAGCTCGTTCTCTGAAATGCCAAAAGCAACATATGTACGCGTTCATGAACGCGTTCACCGTTGGGGTTATTTCAAGAGACAACTCAACATACTCTACCTATACATATTATCACAAGTGTGACAAATGCAAAGGCGAAAATCCTAGAATACCTTCGGATCATATAAACAACATCATAGGCTATTGGTATGATAGAAATGGTAAAAACTATACGGAAAGGAAAAACCTTTCGAACCTTCAGCGAGGACGTTATGATTTATCAAGTAGTAAGCTCCGATCTCCGTCTTCGTCTCGATTACCTAAACCTATCCTAGTCCGAGGTTGTAGAGTAAACATATCAAGGATAGTGTTTTTGTCTCATAACCTTGACAACTGACTTGTCATAACAACATCAGTGGGTTCAACCGAGCAATGCTCTAACAATCTCCCCCTTTGTCAATTTTAGTGACAAAAACCAATCTTACATATGGATTCAAAAAGTAAAATCTTTTAGCCCTAACCATAATGTACTTGATCTTCTTGTAATCTTCAGCGTCTTCAGATAAGAGTGTTCGTGCAAGCGAAGATTCAAGGTAGAGATAACAAACTCAAAGTCACCACACATCTTGGTTTCTAGAAGGACATAGTCCAACAAGAGTTTGTTATGCAATTGATTAGTATATAAAACTTGTTAAGCATATTGCATCGATGCTTCAAGATACTACACAATTTGATATGTTACCCCCCTTACTCAATACACTAACTTTTGTTATGCCATGACAAGCACATAGATTTTATTCCCCCTATGACAATGCCGTAGACAAATGTCGTAGTAGATAGAAATATTTTACTCCCCCTTACTACAAGATTTCTCTTCCTTTTTTGTCATAAAAATAGACAAAGAAAAATATAGGAATCCTCATAAAATCGCAATAATCAATGTAGACAACGGTAAACATACCTGAAACGAGAGATAAAAAGATGCAATTCTCTCGTAGATTCCACAGCCGCTCTCCCCAAAAAGATATTACCATGAAGCACAAGTTCAAAAGAACTCTCCCCCATAATGTGTCATTCCACATGGAACAACGCAACGACTATAGCTCATTAAGAATTTGATATGAGTATGACATAGAGTGATAGAGTCTCTTTTACTCATTGGATGACTTATGTATAGGGAAAATTTAGTAAAACTCAATTTGTTCACAGGGGATTTTTCAATTTTGAAAAACTTGCATGCCTGAGTAAAAAGCAATAATGTTCCCCAAAATATGTATGATTATTGTTTCTCATAAGAATTTTCCCATTGTGCTAAGTTTATTACCAACAATATGATTAGAAATTTTTCTAAGAGCATGTTCTTCTTAGCTTATCCTACTGATTGTTCCCATGGATCCTGTTCTCGACTCTTGCCTTAGGAGCCAGAGGCAGGGAGAATTTCAGTGGTAGCATCAGAAGTGTTGATATTCATATCGAGTCATTACATTTTGGACTCATCTTGATATGTAAACACCATTGAAGTTGGCTCACTGTAAATCAGGAGACGGTGTTTAAAAGACAATTATGACAATCTGTTAGGGCATTGTCCGGTCAAACCCACTAGCGTTGGTATGTCAAGCTAGTTGTCAGTTTTAGGTGTCAAAACTCAATTGTTGATTTAGCCTACTAGAGTTTAGATTTCAGAATTGGGATATAGACAAAGTAGTAGAGACCTTGAAGACGAAGACTGTGAAGACAAAGAAGACATCAATTATTCTTCATCGACAAAAGGTTAGTAGGAGTTATGACTTTATGGATATTCTTCTATTTCTACTTCATCTATTCTTTCGAAATATAGTCGACTACTTTAGTAGTGATAATAGCGATTGAGATCGTATTCTTGTGTAACGTGGCCTTGTGTCATGACCAGTGTTTGATCCCACAAATACTGTGAGTACAAGAATGAATGAGACAGATTCGGTGCCATGTGTCCATTGCAATGGTTTTCTTGAAAAATGTTAGTTGGATATGGATGAATCTAAAGGAGTACTCTTGAGCAAGAGTCCATGGATCACAGCTGAGGACATTCTCACGTCTAAGTTCTGGCTCAGCCCAGTACTTCCAGCGGAATCCAGATTTGACGAAATCTGACAGGCGCACGGTTCACGAACAGGTTTGCGTACCAGAAACTCGGAATTCTTCTGAGTTCGAGATGGCTATTTTGTTCACGTACCAGTACGTGAACCTAACGGTGGTCATCTTGCTGGTGTCGGATTTAGTGAATATTCTCCTAGAATTTCACTCTGAGTCAAATTCCAAAACTCCTTTATCTCTTAGATGGACTTGTGTAAAACATAAATTCTTTGTGTTCCATCTAACGATCCTCAATGAGTCAATAAGATAAGATTATCTCTGGTCTGTTGGATTTCTATCTTGAAGTGTTTTTGAGCTAACAAAACACTTGGCAGATAATTCTAAAAAGAATTCCAATTGAGATTAATCTCTATTACTTGGTTATCAAGTTTAGGGTTTCCCTAACTTGTGGGACAAGTAATTGATTGCTTTATTCCAAAGCAACCTATCTTATTGAGTGCTATAAATAGAGGTGTCTACGGACAAATACCGCAATCATCAAGCATACGTGAAGGTCCTTAGGGAAGGTAGCGTAAACTCTTTTCACTTCGGTGAATGCTTGTTGTGGTATAGTCATCCTCTATAGGTTGCCGCTCCTCTGGGAACTCCCTACGACCATAAAGACTTCTCTTGAGAGTTGGGAAGCACAGGTAGGAGATTGAAACCATCTTTGGTTGAAATCGGATTAACCTGTAACCTTGGTAACCTGATCACGTTCTTGTCTATTCTAAAGTCCGTCTCTTCTGATATACGACTATTCAAGAACTGATACGTTACTCAACAAGGTTGGAAAGGTAGCAACGCACGGCTGCACTCGGTGTTGTAAGACCTAGTTAGCTCCAGTTATGCAAGTTCCTTAAGTGGTTCTTCGTGTATAACTGAGGTAGATACGAATTGGGCATTGCTTACTTGGTTTGCGTGTCAGCCCCGATTTGTGAAGTAGATTTCCGTTTGACCTGGATTTAACAATCCGAAGGAGTCATCTTGTGTGTGGTAAACTGATAGAGGACAGTTACACCATACGTCAACAGTAAGGTTGAAAAACCAGTATTGCTGACACAAGCCTTTGACAGCGGTCAAAGCAACTCCTAGACCTGTAAAGGACGTCAGTTGGGGGAATCAAGTGCGTGACGATCTGTGGGGGATCTAGAGACGTAAGGAAGGCGACAGTATCCAATTCGCTTGGAGGGCTTGAGTTGGTCTCTGCTACATCTCAGACCGAAGTCTTATAGTAGGCTAGTGTTTGTAGTCAGTTTGTACTGGGCGGTGTTCAAACTGGACGAGGTCCCGAGGTTTTTCTGCAAGGCAGTTTCCTCGTTAAAAAAACGTTCTGGTGTCTTGTGTGCTTTTACTTTCCGCATTATATCTCTGATAGTATAATTAAAGCACCAAGTAGTACGTTATTGCCTAACTGTAGAGTTGACTCCAAAGTACTCTTTGTCGAGGTTTAACAACTCCAGTTATAAGTTTGGATATTGATTTTTGAGATCGTCCAGACTTAAACCATAAGGCTCACGAGCCAAAACGAAAAGTTGGTAGTATTTCGGTACCACTCCTTTTTCACAATCACATTGGATTTTCTGGTCATAAACCATCAGGACAAACAGTCACATAACTGTTTGAGCGTGGACTCATCTCACTGGAGATCATTGCTCAACAGATTTTGAGATGATTATTATTGTCTTTTATTAAAAAAAATGGGTGAATTCCTTCATTTATTAAGATAATAATCAGTGTCATACTAGGAATCCCACTTTTTTTGTTTTTACTAGACATAATGGCGATAGAAACTAAGAGTAAAACATAATGAAAGTACCATGCCAGCTTTTGCATAACTCCATGAGAGTTTCTTTGTGACTTGTCCCAGAAGTTGTTAAAGAGACAAGTCATATGCAGCACTTCAATGAACGCGAACACCACCAATAGACTTTCGAAGATGTTCGAATATTTCACAGTCTAATGGTTTTGTGAGTATATCAGCTCGTTGTTGTTCAGTTGGCACATAACATATCTTGACAATTTTCTTTTCACAGAGATCTCTAATAAAGTGATATCCAATGTCGATATGTTTCGTTCTTGAGTGTTCTACTGGATTTTCAGTAATGCGGATAGGACTAGTATTATCACAGTAGATTTCTATGGTGTCATCATTGATAATTCCATAATCATTAAGCATTTGTTTCATCCATAAAAGTTGAGTACAACACGAACCTGCAGCGATGTATTCTGCTTCACATGTTGTAAGAGACTGTGAGTTTTGTTTCTTGTTGTGCCAAGCTACAAGATTATTTCCCACGTAAAAGCATCATCCTGAAGTGCTTTTTCTATCGTCTCCACATCCTGCCCAATCTGGATTTGAATAAGCGGTAAGTCTGCATTAGAATCAAAAGAATATGAAAGTCCAAATTCCCCTGTGTACTTTACATAGCGGAGTATTCTTTTTACTGCACTCATGTGGGAATCTTTAGGATCCGCTTGATATCTTGCACAACATCCAACACTGTATGCAATGTCTGGACGGGTTGCTATAAGATAGAGTAAACTACCTATCATAGATCTATACAGTTTTTGATCAACTTTGACCCCAGAGGGATCTAACTTCAATTTACCCGTAGTTGGCATGGGTGTTTTCTTTTCAGAGGCCTGTTTCAGGCTGAATTTGGCGACTAAATCTTTCGCATATTTCTCTTGTGAAATATTAATTCCTCCTTCATGTTGTTGGATTTGTAAACCTAAGAAAAAACTTAGCTCGCCAACTTTGCTAGTTTGAAATTCTTTGCACATAGAATTTTCAAAATCTTTAGCTAAACCTTTTAAGGTGGATCCAAAGATAATATCATCAACATAAATCTGTGCAATGATGACATGTTTGTTAATCTTTTGGATGAAGAGTGTCTTATCAACTCCTTCTCTTGAGAAACCTTTAACAACAAGGGATGAGGTTAATTTTTCAAACCAGGCTCTTGGCACTTGTTTCAAACCATATAGTGCTTTTTTAAGCTTGTATACATGGTTTGGAAACTCGGTGTCTTCAAACCCCTTTGGTTGTGCCACAAATACTTCTTCTTTCAATTTTCCATTCAGAAAGGCAGATTTGATGTCCATCTGATAGAGTTTATTTTTAAGGAAGCAAGCAACGGCAAGGAGTAAGCGAATGGACTCAAGTCTTGCTACAGGTACAAAGGTCTCGTCAAAGTCGATTCCTTCAATCTGTGAATATCCTTGAGCGACAAGTCTAGCTTTAATCCTGACGATATTTCCATGTTTGTCTGACTTGTTCTTGAATATCCATTTAGTACCAACTACATTGATGTTTTTGGGTCGTTCAACAAGTTGCCAAACATCTTGTCTAATGAACTCATCTAACTCTTCATGCATAACATTAATCCAGAAGGGATCTTTAAGAGCCTCATCAACGTTTTTTGGTTCAAAGTTTGACAAGTAGTAAGCATAGTGGCATATATTTTTTGCTTGATTTCTTGTCATTTTGTGTGGTTCTTCCCCAATAATATCACTTGGAGTGTGATCACGGGTAACCCACTTGGGTATACTCTTAGCAGGAGTTTCGGGTTCAGTTTCCCGAGCGTCTTGTTCCTGTTGGGAGTCACCATCATCTGGATTAAAATCTGTTTTTGTAGGAACTACATCTACAGATAGAGGAGTAGATTCAGGTTTCGAAATGATTTCTGACGGTGGTAATTCAGCAACAATGTATTTATTTTGTCTAAAATCAGTGACATCATCAATTATAACATTTGATGATTCCATCATCACTTGGGTGCGAGTATTGAATACTCTAAATTCTCTGCTGTCAGAGGCGTATCCCAAGAATATGCCTTCATCGCTTTTTGAATCAAAATTTTCTCTTTGTTCCTTGTCTTTAAGAATATAACATTTGCTACCAAACAAACGAAGATACCCAAGATTAGATTTCTTTCCATACCAGAGTTCATATGGAGTGTTTAGGGTACGAGACCTTAGGTAGACTCTGTTAATAAGATAACAGGCTGTAAAGACAGCTTCCCCCCAGAATTTTTGAGGAAGATCCTTATTATGAAGCATAACTCTAGCCATTTCTTGAATATTTCTGTTTTTTCTTTCTGCAACACCATTGGATTGAGGAGTATGTGGTGGAGAAAATTGTTGAGAAATACCCAGTTGGTCACAGAATTCAAATACCTTTGTTTCCTTGAATTCTGTACCCCGATCGCTTCTTATTTTCTTAAGTCTGCGACCTTGTTCAGTCTGGATTATGTTCACGATGATCTTGAACTCTTCAAGGGTGTGATTCTTGTGTTTTAAAAACGCAACCCAAGTGAATCTAGTGTAGTCATCAACCATAACTAAAGCATATTTCTTTCCTGCAACAGTGGAATGTTGCATTGGTCCGAAAAGATCCATATGAATAAGATCTAGAGGAGATTTAGTTGCGAGATCTCTTGACGTTCTGTGTGGTACTCTGTGTTGTTTACCCTTTTGACATGCACCACAAACACCTTCCACATTGGCATTAATCTTAGGAACTCCCCTCACGAGTTCTTTATTGATTATCTTGCTTAGCAAACGATAGTTAATGTGACCAAATCGTTCATGCCATAAATGTGTTGATTCAGTTTTTGTTAAATTGCAACAAAGATTTAACTTAATATCAATAAGGTAACAGTTATTAGCACTGCAGAATCCAGAAAAAATTACGTTCCCGGATTTGTCTTCTATGTCACATTTATCAATACTGAAGACTACCTTATTACCTTTGTCACAAATTTGACTAACAGAGAGCAAGTTTGCAGTCATACCTTTTACGTAGACGACATTGTGAATTTCTGGAATTCCAGGCAGTTTGATGGTGCCTCTTTTACTGATATAGCAACAGCTTCCATCTCCAAAGGTAACGGGTCCACCTTTGTATTCATCAATACTTACAAACCATGATAGATCACCAGTCATATGTCTACTGCAACCACTATCAAGAAACCATTGAAGGGGTGAGGTAGATTTTAGTGCAAGGGCACCAAGACAGTAGTCCTTATCATTAGTTTGTGTTTCAGTCATAAGATGTGGACTGGAACAAGCAACTTTCGCTCTTTTGTGAAGTTCTCGAAGTAACGAGAGTTTTTCATTAAAGAGTTTGCATGTATGATGATAATGATCATTAAGACCACAGAACGTACATGATGTTCTGTCAGATTGTGATTTGTAACCTAATCCAGGTCTTCCACAATAGTGGTTCTCTGTATAGGAATTTTCGTGAGCTGAAGAAAGCTTTCCAAGAAGAATATTGTTTTGCTTGATTTGCTCATCTAGTTTTTTAACAACTTCTTCCTTTTCATCACGTAATCTGTTATTACAATCTTCTTCATTGCGAAATCCATGAAGTAGTCCTTGGAATTTGAATATCAATCTTTGTTTGGTATAACATAAAGAGTTAATAAACTCAATCCATGAATCAGAGGATTCATCTGGGATATGTTCAATATCAACCAATGGATTGCTCATAGTTCACGAGTTTGTCAAACATGGACAGTGACGTCTTTTATGTGTTTGCCTGCTCTGATACCAACTGAAAAAGCGAGGATACCGAGATATACCACCAACTTTTTGTTTTCGTGAACTCTGTTGATTATACTACTTGAACGATCTCATAAATCAATATTCAAGTATTCACCTGAGTAATCTAAAAGGTTATATGATCAACAATTGGATTTATGCAGTACTTTTAATTATATAAATATAATGCGGAAGATAAAAGTAATGCACGACACAAGAAGTTTTGTTAACGAGGAAATTGCAAACCTAGCAGAAAAACTCCGGGACCTCGTCCATATGTGAACACCCTCAGTATGAACGATATACAGACGCTAGCCTAATCTCAGACTTCGGACTGGACTGTATCGAGACTGAAGTCACCCTACAAGCAATTCAGCTACCAATGTGATCCTACGTCTCCTGGCTCCCGCAGTAGCCTACGTACTTGATTCCCCTAGCTGACGTCCTTTACAGGCCTGGGAGTTGCTCCACTTCCCTTCGTGAAGACTAGCGCTACCCTGCCTCTAACAGGACGCCTAAAAGTATCCAAGTAATCAAACAAGAATACGATTGTGATTTCCTTTAGACTTAAATTCAAGGTTAATGGAAATCGATATGTTGAATAAGGCTTATTGATCTAACCTAAACAACTTTACCTCCAAACGCGAGACGGACTTAGTATGAAACCTAGTTCGTGAATTTGCGTTTGGGAACTTCTAGGGTTTACGATACAAGATCTACCTTACAAAGTTTCTATCAAATCTTGGTCGTGATAAGATTGAAGGAATTCAATCGACCCAAGATACATGGTGGAATTTGACTTCCGACCTGTGCTTCACGATCCTCAAGTGAAGTCTTTTAATAGTCGTAGTCCAAAAGGACTACGAGATGACGACCAACCTTTATGCAAGGATACACAGATGTGTACAGGATTGAGATTGTATCTTGCAGAAGGTCGTCTATTTATATTGATCACCAAGGGAGGATTTGCTTAAAGTTTAAGCAACCTTGAGTAGGGCTCAAGCAAGTTCTGGAACTAGGAAAGTCCATAGCTTGAATACCCATTCTCAATCTTCTAAGAACTTTGGACTAAGCCAAAAGTTAAAGAAGACTCAACCTTGTTTGAAGGTCCGCGACTTCTGGTCCAATGCTTGGTTGGACATCGCTTTGCGACTTCTGGTCCAAATACTTAGTTTGAACATCGCTTGGATTAAGTTGTTGAATTCCATGGGCCAAGTCACGACAAGTCCGAGAACTAATCATGCCTAGAACGAAAACTTCAAGATATGGAGTTGGAAGTTTTCGCATGGCTTATATGAACGCATTCACAAAGCAGTCTATAGAGTTCAGGAGAATTCAGGAGAATTCTTGAACTTGTATGTACGCGTTCATGAACGTGTTTATACAGACTTAGCTCGTTCTCTGAAATGCCAAAATCAACATATGTACGCGTTCATGAACGCGTTCACCGTTGGGGTCATTTCAAGAGACAACTCAACATACTCTACCTATACATATTATCACAAGTGTGACAACTGCAAAGGCGAAAGTATGATAGAAATGGTAAAAACGATACGGAAAGGAAAAACCTTTCTAACCTTCAGCGAGGATGTTATGATTTATCAAGTAGTAAGCTCCGGTATTCGTCTTCATCAGTCTTTGTCTCGATTACCTAAACCTATCCTAGTCCGAGGTTGTAGAGTAAACATATCAAGGATTGTGTTTTTGTCTCATAAACTTGACAACTGACTTGAGATAGCAACATCAGAGGGTTCAACCGAGCAATGCTCTAACATAGTCCACAGTTCACAACTCCTACTAACATTTTGTTGACGAAGATACAAAGATGTCTTTGTGAAGCTCTGGTCTTCGTCTTCAAGGTTTCAACTCCCTAACCTAATTTTCGTATTCGAAACCTGACTTTAGAAGACTAAATTAAGAGTTGAGTTTTAGCATCTAAACTTGACAACTAACTTGACATACCAACATTAGTAGGTTTGACCGAGCAATGCTCTAACAATATCTTCCCTTTTGTCAATTTTAGTGACAAAACAAATTTTACATATGATTTTCACGAGATAAAACAATTCAGCTCAATCCTATAATGTATCTTGATTTCTCCAATTCTTCAACCTCCTTAGAGTCTTCATGCGTTCGCTAAGTCCCTGTCGAAAAATTCGCAGCAAAATACAACAATCTCTTAACAAACTCAACAAGTTTACATGGATAACCACAATTATTCCACATTGGGTTGTTCGTGCTAGATTAGTAATCATATCATCTTGAAGTTCGTGAGCCTAAACTTAAAGAGATACTACTCAACCTGTTATAAAACTCCCCTATATCTTTATACCTCTTTTTGCTAAATTTGACAATGACCCCTAATTATTTACTCCCCTTACAATGTGATACTTTGAAGAAGCACATATGTAAGCAATATGGTGATCTACCCCTGAATATAATCCATCCGAAGGAAAGCCATATGTATTTTCTCCATATTTGTCACAAACATATGACAAAGCGATTGCGAACTGAGTTTCAAGCCTTTAGAAATATTCAAGACTAAAAAGTCTTCATACCAAACTAAGATGACATTACTAAAAAAATCATAACGAGCTCGAAGTTCAGTCATCTTTGGAGAGATATAGGTACAACTCTCTTCTAATATTCCACATCCACGCACCTTACAAAGATATGTTATTAAGCGCAAGTTCATTTAGGAACTCTCCCCCATGTGATGTTACTCGCTATTGAATAACAATGAATGCCTCCATAAGTAAGACATGTACAAATCTTATTAGACAAACTGTTAGATCATGGCTCGGTCATCCTCACTAAGTATTGGT
>JAJJMA010294341.1:104231-118631 GCA_023529015.1 Papaver nudicaule
AGCACTGTGACATTTCCATCCCCATCTACATCTACAATGACTGAATCCCCCTCTTTAATCTCTCCCCCCAGCATCTTCTCTGCCATGCTATCCTCCAAAAGTCTCATAATCGCTCTCCTCAATGGCCTCGCCCCATAGCTTGGGTTGTATCCTTCATCAACCACTCTGTCTCTAAACCTTTCAGTAACCTGAAGCTCTATGTCCTTTTTACGCAGTCTTTCAAATACCTCCTTGAGCATTATGTCCGCAATCTCCTTGACTTCCAACTTTGTTAGCTGTCTGAAAACAATCATCTCATCTAATCTATTCAAGAATTCTGGTCTGAAGTACTGTTTTAGCTCCTCTTGCACAAGACTCTTGATCCTGTTGTAGCTGCTGTCTTTCTCATCATAGTCTAGATCAAAACCAATTCTCCTACCTCCCTTCTCAATCACATTGCTTCCGACATTAGAAGTCATAATGAGAAGCGTGTTCTTGAAATCTACAGTTCTACCCTTGCTATCAGTTAATCGCCCATCTTCCAGAATTTGAAGCATCATGTTGAAGACATCAGGGTGAGCCTTTTCTATCTCATCAAAAAGAACCACTGTGTAGGGTCTACGACGAACAGCTTCTGTCAGTTGACCACCCTCAGTGTACCCAACATAACCTGGTGGTGATCCAATAAGCTTGGAGACAGTATGCCTCTCCATGAACTCACTCATATCAAGACGAATCATAGCCTCCTCGGATCCAAAATAGTAAGAAGCCAGTGTCTTCGCCAATTCTGACTTTCCAACACCAGTAGGTCCAGAGAATATGAAACTGGCAATTGGACGATTAGGGTTTTTAAGCCCAACACGCGCACGACGAATTGCACGACTTATAGCTTTAACAGCTTCATCTTGCCCGATGACCCTTGTGTGGAGCGTGTCTTCCATCTTAAGGAGCTTATCTGATTCGTCACTTGAGACTTTGTCGACTGGGATTCCAGTCCAAGAAGCAACAATGTGCTGAATATCAACTTCGGTAACAACAGGACCTGTATCACCCGACTCACTCTCTGCCTTGCTTAGTTCTTTACCCTTGTCAACAACATTTGTGATCTGCGCCCTCAAGTCCATCTCTCTGTCTCTCAGCTCGCCAGCCTGTAAAAAAAAATCTGCTTTGTTAAGCCCACTTAAATGGTTATTAAACCCAACGTAGATGAGAGAACATGGTTTATTTATATCCATCCGCACTTCACTCTTCTTACATTACAATGTTTCAAAACATTGTTATTAAACCCAACGTAGATGAGAGAACATGGTTTATTTATATCCATACCATCCGCACTTCACTCTTCTTACATTACAATGTTTCAAAACATTGCTGATGTAAGAAAGAAGATCCAAAAATCACCCATCAATAATTTGGCTTTCTTCATAATGAGTGAACAATCATTTATGGTCCATACCAGCAAAATAGGATGTAGTCGATTCTAACAAGTAGTTCTATGCAGATAAACAAAAATATAGTACCTTTTCAAAGTCTTGGCCACGAACCGCCTCATTTTTCTCTTTTGTTATTTGCCTGAGCTCTTTCTCGAGTTCTCTGGCTTCCTCAGGCAGCTGCATGGTAACAAACTATCATCTGTTAGATCCAGTGACAAAGGGAGGGAAAGTATGTCATTACAACGTGATCAACAGAACCAAACCTGAGCATTTCTAAGTCGAACTCGAGAACCAGCTTCATCGATCAAATCAATAGCTTTGTCAGGGAGGAAACGGTCACTGTCACAAAACATATATTGGAACAACTTAATTTGAACGTAACTCAAGTATCTGCTGTGTGCTACATACATTGCGGAAATAAATGAATCGATTATGCCATAACATGATTACCTGATGTACTGGTATGATAACCGTGCAGCAGCTTCTAAGGCC
This sequence comes from Papaver nudicaule, assembly GCA_023529015.1. Lineage (NCBI taxonomy): Eukaryota > Viridiplantae > Streptophyta > Magnoliopsida > Ranunculales > Papaveraceae > Papaver > Papaver nudicaule. The sequence goes on from JAJJMA010294341.1 coordinate 106,136, forward strand.
TCATCGGTATAACGGAGCTTGTGATGAATTTCATATCTTTCACGAAGACCCTTCAGAATCTGGATGGACTCGTCAACGGTGGGTTCAGGCACTTTTACAGGCTGGAATCTTCTTTCTAAAGCAGGGTCCTTCTCGATATGCTTTCTATATTCATCTAGTGTTGTAGCACCAATACACTGCACCATCATTCATATTCATTTTTAGAAGCAACAATAGGCTTTCTGACGTTTTTGGGAAGAGGCTTATGCCAAAAGTGACATGTCAAAACTGAGTCCAACTTGGCAAACCCATCAACATGATATTATGGGAGTTTACTTAGTTTTTAAACCATATCACAAGTTTTAAACCATATCACAAGAAATATATTGATGCGAGAGCAGACAATCATATATAAGCAACAAACCATATTACCTGTAGTTCACCTCTTGCAAGAGCTGGTTTCAAAATGTTTGCTGCATCGATTGCACCTTCAGCTGCACCAGCTCCAATTAAAGTATGTACTTCATCTATAAACAAAATAATCTCGTCACTTTGTTTAATCTCTTCCATTAACTTCTTTAATCGTTCTTCAAACTCTCCACGATACTTTGTACCAGCTACAAGGAGACCCATATCCAAGGTAATAACCTGAAATGCAGAGATAAATCTTTGTGTTAGGATGTGTTTCTCTTGCTACATGTTTTGAACAAATAGAGGTTGAACAAGGTTGAACACTGGGAAAAGTCAAAAGTATCATCCCACCTTCTTTCCCTCGATCGTTTCTGGCACATCACCACTGGCAATTCTCTGAGCAAGCCCTTCAGCGATTGCAGTTTTACCCACACCAGGTTCTCCAATCAAGCAAGGGTTGTTCTTTGTACGTCTGCCCAAAATTTGGGTGACACGCTCTATTTGTGCTGCCCTTCCAACAACAGGATCTAATTTGCCCTGAAAATAGTTGACTCTCACATCATGCTTCTAGTTATACCAAAAGAAACATGAAAAGAAAAACTGAAACAAGACTCTCGAACAGTAAAAAAGGTATTTCAAATCGTTTACCTCCTCCGCCAGTTTTGTTAAATTGGTCCCATACTCCTCGAGTGTAGGCATCTTACTGTTGGTGCTACCTCCTCCGACGCCAGCACCTACAGCTTCAGTACTTTCACCAACCATCCGGATAACCTATAAGAGTCAACAAAACAAAATCCTTTTAGTAGCTACAGAGAACAGAGTGATTTTGGAATTAACGAATATAGGTTGTCTCTAGTATACAGGCAACAAACGGAAGAAACTAAATTATTTGACTAGGACTTGCCTGTGTGCGGATGTTGTTTGGGTCGGCCCCAAGGTTTTCAAGTACACGAGCAGCTACACCTTCACCCTCACGAAGTAAACCAAGCAGCAAATGCTCAGAGCCAATATAGTTATGTCCTGAAACAGACAGCAAAGATCAATGTCTGCAATTGATAAATAATCCGGGTAAGGGTAAGAAACCAAGGGTGACCTCATCCAGTCCAAATAATACAGGTATCACGTAATTGTAAAATGAATAGAATAAATGGTAACTGATAAGTAATAGAAAAGGCAAAACAGTTACCAAGCTGGCGTGCCTCTTCTAGTGAAAGTTCCAAAACACGCTTTGCACGAGGAGTAAATGGTATCTCGACAGCAACAAACCCACTACCTCTCCCAATGATCTTTTCCACCTCCACACGAGCATCCTTAAGATTGATTCCCATAGATTTAAGAACCTTTGCAGCAATACCAGTACCTTCCCCAATAAGCCCTAACAGTATCTGCTCGGTCCCAACAAAATTATGACCCAACCGTCTCGCTTCCTCTTGTGCCAGCATGATAACTTTGATAGCCTTCTCTGTGAATCTCTCAAACATAGCTCTAGCAACACACCGACTACCCCTTCCACGAGGTGCAGCTATAGATATGGCCACCTTGGAATGAAAATCATGACCGGAAAATACCAACTTATCTATAGCATTAGTTCCTCGAAGGCCATTAAAACCTCCTACTGTCAAAGATGGTGTTGAGATTCTCAACCCTCTCATTTGAACACTATTACACAACATTTTCACAGTCCTTCTGTTGGCTAATCCAGAGCTGCCTCTTTGTTTTTTGCCATGACTTTTGCCAAATACAGATGCACGGATATTCGTTGATTGAACAAGAGCCCCGGCCATTGTTCTCACCGGTTGTAAACAACAACAACAACAAAAACCTTATAAATAAACCTGTGAATGCAACAAAAACAATACAGCCATATCAATAACCAACTTAACTCCATCAGACATTTAACCAAACATGTTATGTGCAAACAAGAAAAAAAACACAGGAGTAACGAATTTAGCTCAGATATTAACTCTTTGTAAATTCTATCAACAACCCTTTACAGTATTAGATTAAAACTAGCTAAATCCAGAAATTAACCAGTCAAAAGACCCTCAGAACCTTATCCATCTACACTCCCAGATAAACCCTATCCAGCTCTAAAAACACCAGAATAAACATAACCCAGATACTCAAAAACCCACTGAAACAAGATAATTAGACCCATGAAATCAAACCCTAATTCCATAAAAATAAATGAGACATCTTATCAAAGAAAAACTTATCAACAAACAAATAAGGATTAGCTACTTCTGATACTACAAACTTACTTAGGAATCCAGAGAGAAGTAAACCCCTGAAAAAAATGAAGAATAGGGTTTGTTTGTTGTTTCAGGATAGAACGAGATCCTAAAGGTCTCTCTCGCCTTTGTTGCTGTTTGTTGTTTGTAGATAGAAGAGAGAAGAAGAATAAAAATGCCTCCTCTTCTAGACGATAATGATCTTGGTCTAATAGACATCTAGGCCGGTTCGGGAAACATCCAGCACCGTTTTAGTTTCGGATCTGTATGACAAATGTGTGGTTATGATTGTGCAAGTGAGATGATTGGAATTGTCAACTATTGTTTTGAACGGTGTGAGATGATTTCATATGGTGTGCTTGTACCTACCTTAATAAGTTTGGTTGTCTCTCTATCTTATCCGTTGGATCGGGTGACTTTGTGATTATCTAACAAGTTGAAGAGTGGGCCCATCGACAATCGGTTACCCGTACACGAACCGAACTGAAACCATTTGGTTCCGGGCCTTCCGGCTATTCATTCATCACCAATTTTAGAATTCGGCTGGAATTATCTATCGATTGGAACCAATAAGTTTTTCATCCATAATCGATTTATCTGATCTGAATATTTGGAGTCGTCAAATATTGGAATCGACTTTCCTAATAAAGTCTCCAGTTTCGGTTTTAGTGGTAACCGTGCAGAATCTGATCAGTTGACACCCCAAGCTAAAACCGCCTTGATCATACTCAATGTGAATGCATCCACCTCAAATTTGAAATTGATATAATTCGAGTATGAGTTCAACTTGGGTTTTATAGTTGTTTTGAGCTCGAATTATGTTGAAGCAAAGAATTGCTGAATTATAGTAGATTTCACTGGACTAAAGAGATAAATTAAGTATTTTTATGTTGATGCGTACATTTTTAAGAGTTCTCAAATTTCAATTATTTTAAATTTAAATGTTTTTTTTTTTTTAGGAATTTATAATCTAACGAAACCAAATACCAATAGTAGTATCTACGGATCCAAGCTGAATACTTATTCTTAAGACCAAGAAACTTAGTTTGGAAAGTGGAGTTTTGCCAATACTGGCATTGCTTTCATCATGGCACGAGTTTCAGCTTGATGAACAGTTTGTGTCCTTCTTAGTATTCCCTTTGCTGCGAGAAATTGTACGTCATGTAGAATAAGGGATTATATCGATACCATCTAATAATAATCATAAATGAAAGAAGCATCTACATTAATCTTATAAAAATCCGTTGGCGGTGGATATGCATGATGGAGTGATCACCTTCGGTATGACTATGAGTTAAATGAAGCCTAACAATGTATGATAGTGTATGATGTATGGCTCCATTAGGATTAGGAGACTAGTGCTGGAGAATCACATTTATAAATCCAAGTGTGCCACTGAACAATCTGCTACAAGATGGAGTTTATATGCAGAAATGAGTAAGACTCTTTACTACCTCTAACTCCTCATAAATAGTCTAAACCTAACTTTTTAAGAATGATTTGTGGATGAAATAAATAAATTCGAGAATTTTGAGATTTGTTTTCTTTCCACGAGCTATTATGACAAATAATTATCTACCCATGCCATTTTTTTTCCATAAACAGGATACAATATCACCTCTACTTTAGTTCATTATGGATATTTTATTTTACCATGGCAATAGAGCGAGGCATATGCTTTTCATCATCATTCAAAGCTCACACACCAGGTTTGAAATTTTTATCAGTTCCTTCGTTTTTAAGATAATTAGCTTTTCTTCTGCATGTTTGAGGCACACGACCAAAGGCAAAGGGTCTCACAACAAACTGAAGGACCATTACTAGCCTTTAAAATTGTCTTAGGGTGAAAAACAATGTACTGCAAAAGAGTACTTTTAGTTTGAGAAATCTAAATCGAACAAGTCTATCCTAAACCAAGACAATGGTCGTTCCAGACTTGCTTCGGTCACAGACAAGGAGATATGGTTGGTCTTAGGGAGGGAAGCAGAAAAATAATGAGATCAGGTATTTCTGGATGAGAAATGGTATTGTGTGGGGGTTATGAACTACTCAGGGAATTGAATTATCGTTGATAATGTGATTTTTTCTAAGATTTGCAAGGATTTCAAGTAATTTACTCGATTACTGTGTTCAGTCCTTGGAAACAAATGATAACATCTATTTATAGTTGTATATTGATTCTTGTTATTTGTGGAGGAAAATGGTAAAGTGGAGATAGCAGGGATCATGGGGTTACTTCCGTAAGAATAGCCTAACCGCATGTCACGCACATTATCCATTACGCCAATGTTTCCCATAATCCTAACTTCTTTCTAAGTGAGTGCCACAGCACAACTGTCGTAGACCGCCAGACCAAAAGCCTAATTTATATCCCCCCATACGTAACACGTTTTGACATCTCATGTGAATTTAAGAGTATTTCTCAAGTATGATTCATTGAATCGAGTTAAGTCATCTTATGTTAAATATTCAATTTATAATAAATATTGATATCTCTGAGCATTAAACCGCAATGATGCTCATCAGATAAAAGATGAAAACATTCAAACACTAACGGTGTGAGATGTCCCACGCGGTGTAAACGAATACAAATGCTCAGAAAGTGCTATAATTAAGTTAGCACTGCTTTAAGTGTTGTTGACGCATCACCATAAGCTGGTGCTGTTGTGGAAAGTTTACATAATACCAGTGTTAGATTGGCATTAATTGAATAAGGTAGTGCTATAGGCTGGTACTGTCAAAATTGATCAAATAAGGTGCAGTGTTTTAGGTTGGCACTGCTAGAACAGGTGAGTGCAGCGCCATAGGCTGGCGCTGCCAAGAGTTGGTAAAGTGCAGTGTCAGCACTAGGCAGGTGCTATCGAAGATTGGTAATACGAAGCGCCAGCCTAGCATTGTTGTTGTTGCTGCCCATTAGCAGCGTCATAGCCTGGCGTTGCTGCTGTTGTTTGATGCCACTGGCCAATGGCATTGCAAGGGCTCGCACACCCATCAATCACTTTTCTGAGACCAAAGTTGTAGTAGTCTTGCTCTCTTGGCCAAATAGTGATTCATCATGGCTCGTTGAGCACAACGTGATAAAATCTACTGTTATAAGCCTCTTGTGGAGTGATTATCAGCCCAAGGCGGACTACACGCATAATCTCCGGAGACCAATGTGATCTAATCCAGTAATCATGATTTTATCTTGGTTTGCAAGGACCATTGTGGTGCCATTTGTTATCTTAGACTCATTCTTTCAAACAAAGGGATCACATTGTTATTTGAACTGCAACTCCTTGTTGAGCTTTTCACGATATGTCAAGTATTATTCATTTAGAAAATACTACGTATATATATTTATAAAATTACCAGAGGAATATTTTTTCAATTTTATCCCTATGTCAAGATCCACCATCAACAAAAAGACGCCCTGATTTTCACCGCCAAATTTAACCAAATATTTTCTGGATGATAATCATCGAGAATCTGAATTTTTATGATACATGTATAGCTTTCCCCTCCCAGATTTATCTTGGTTGGGTAAAGGCCCAGTCCTGAATTTTGATGTTTTAATTTTAGAGAGATAAGTTTATGCTCTTAGAAAAGTATGACCAGCCCATATATGGGCATAGGTTACATATGCCACTTAAATTTTAAGGATGTTCTTATGGATACCAATACATAGTTGGACAGGCGGAGGGATTGACCTCCGCCTCCTCAACGATGTAACCGACATAGTCGGACCTGCTTATCCTCCGCACCCTGAGGAGCCTTGTGTAACAGTCTAGCTCAGTAGCACTAAATCATTGGAGGGTTTATCCTTGGTGATCCCTATAAATAGAGACTCTCAACCTTTGAAGAGAGGATCCCAAGTTGTTCACATCAATACAATGAGAGCTTCACTTCTATCTTGTCTTCCTTACTTGGGTGTGTTGTTTAGTCTAGCAACTACATTTTGGCACCGACACAAGGGTACGTCGAATCCCAATAAACCAAAATTCACGAGTCTTAGAAGGTGAGAGTGAGAGTTGTTTCATAGAGCATAGACCATGGTCTTCTTAACTCCTTGAAAATCCAGTAGCTCACCAAGTTATCGAGGGAACCATCTTACATATAAATAGAAGGTGAGAGTTGTTTCATAGAGCACAGACCTTGGTTTGCATAACTCCTTGAAAATTCAGTAGTTCACTAATTTATCGAGGGAGACATCTTAGATATAGGAAGATGATAAGGGAAAGGTCACTTGTAAACCTTGATTTGTTTAAGCAACTTAGTATCGTACGGTATAAATCGTAGATCCACTAAAAATAGCAAAAGCGAAGGCATTAAATGATGATGGGGGCACTAGAGTGCAGATCCCTTACAATCAACAGGAAACACCATCATCACGGGAGTAGTCGCATCACCAACTCGAAGACAAGGGAAGGCACAAGCAACTGAGGCGAGAAACGACGAAGAAGAAGGTTAAGGCACCCAGCTTCTGTCATGAAGTGGAACATCAAGGCTTGAGCAGACAACAAGGGTCACGAGACAAACAGCTGCAGCACAAGTCGACTCTCCAAATATAGAAACAACAAGCAGAGCAAGGCAACCTGTGGCCAGAAGACTAGACGTACCGCCAAAAGAAAAAACCGGAGCGAAAATAGCAAAAAAGACAAACCCGCTCAAAAAGGCTCCGATTAAAGCAAAGCAAAAAAAAAACGAAGTCAAAAAGAGATCTTGCGAGGATAATCTGCACACGTACAAGTCTGAAGATAAGAACATGAACATGCAGTGGAGACTAATCCAGTGTTCACAAGGCTGAACGAGTTGACACGTCAAATGGAAGTACAAGCGGCACAGACACGTCAAATGCAGTGGAGCAGAATCCCGGAACATGGAGAAATATTATGAAAGAGGCGGGGAACCGATGGGGTACAAAAAAATACTGCGAGTAGCAGACTTACCAAAAATAATAAAGGAGTTAAAGGAAGCCATCAATACAACATCATTATCGTGCAAGATAGGAAACTAAAAACTTACATAGATAAAGCCAAAGCATCACCACTGAGTGAAAAATTGTTAGAACGTGCAAAACAAGAAAAATCGGCATGCCACCCTTTAAGCTATTTGATATATGTTCAGATCCGTTAGCCCATTTAAGAGACAATAAGCAAGCGCTACTACAGTGGGAAAGAAACGAGGTTCTCCTATGCAGGTATTTTCAAGAAACGCTGACAGAATGAGCACGACTCTGGTATGATTAGATCGCCAAAGGATCAATACGCAACTTTGACGATATCAACCTCAAATTCCTTACAAGATTCATGCACAATCGGAGCTTTCAAACACTATTAGGGGTCTTATGTCAGCTAAGTCATAGAAAAAAATAAACATTGTGCTGCTACGTTAAAAGATGGTCAGATCTGGTGACATAAATCATTTATACATGGATCGAATGTCAACACGCTCTACTTATCATTGACGGATAGCGATGTGAAGACCTAGGAGAATTAAGATAAAAATGACAAAGGTTCGTTATGTTGGAAAATATACAGTTAAAGGTAAACGAAGACACCTCAAAGACAAATATTGGTGCTGACGCAACACATATGTTGGGAATTGGCGAAATGCAGGATATACCACGAAGGCATATGGAGAAGAGAGAGTCAAAACGAAAATTGCAGTGAGAAGATAACGGTCAAAGGGATAAGTTATTCGAAAATCGAATTTACACGAAGCTCAATACACCAGTCACGACAATCCTCAGAGAATTAGAAAAGACGAACGGCGTAAAATACCCAACATCAATAGGAAGGCAACCAGAGTATGGGAAAATTCAAAGAATAGGTGTGAATACCATCGCTACATGGGGCATGACACTAGTCAGTCCAGGCACCTCCTGCACATGATCCAGAGAAGAATAGACAACAAAGATCCAACAACGAATAAATACATAGCACAAAAGGAAAACAATAGGCGTGGAGCAACAGAAACAAGGCTAGTGCACCTAGCAATGGCCCCAAATGGGGCGATGTACATGATACTATGTGCAAAAATCGATTCTGCAAGAAGCATGGATATGCTAGTGAATCTCGCGCATAACATACTAGAGAAATAAAGGACAAAAGATAGGGTAGATACAACTAAGGAATGGATGATGGGATCAATACATTTTTCAAGCCATTAAACAACCGGAAGCTATAACCATTGTGATCATCTAGTGACTACCCTCGTCGAAGCAGGATGGGAGATACATAGGATACTAGTTGACACAGAAAGTGCAACTGACATTTTATTCTTCAACGCGTATAAAGAAATAAACATAAAAAAACTCAACTATGGAAAAAACAGGGAGAACTATCAACGGATTCAACATAACGCAAACCGTACCAGTTGGAGAAATAGTACTACGGGTTACGGTCGTACCCATAGCACTGGACGTATGCTTCAGCGTAGTTAACACAGATATACATAACAACACTATCAAAAAAATGGATACATCAGATGTGGTCATGTGGGAAATACCTTCAACATTACGCCAAAGTATTAAATTTCCAACACCATCAAGGATGATGGAAATCAAGGGGATCAAACAGCGGCAAGAAAGTCCAATTCTATGGCATACAAGAAACAATCAACATGGACAGGAGCATCAGACAAGCGGAGCATAGGATGCACAGAAGAATGCTAGAATAAGACATGCACAACAGCTCTGGAGAGAAAGGAAGAGAAAAAAAGAGAACTCTGGTGGAAGAAGATGTTGATCCTCCTGTTTTTCATGAGTTTCAACCGACTATTTCTTGTTACTTCGCCTATGAACATCAAGAAGTAGAACAAGATACTATGATATATGTTGATGTTGTATACATCTTCAAAGTACAACTTGTGGCTGGTGTAATAAAGAATGAATTGCTCAATTCTCGATTGGAAGAAGTGTCTAATGAGTTTGCTCTCATGAAAACACAAGTCGGTGAACTTGTTTAAACAAGTCTCATAAGGTCTGTAATGTTGTCAAGATGCAGGAAACTGACGAGAGTCTTTCCAATAGCAATGACATGATTGAAGGATGAAGTTTGAGCCATATACAACTTTATTATGCTTTTATCTTTCTAAGATATTATGATAGTTGGTTCCTTGTGAGAACTTGTTTCTCGCTTCTGCCTAAGGAATATAAACTATATCCAAAAGTAGTTTTCTTTTGCAAACTTTTTAGACTTTTTAAGCCTGTACTACTTTACTAGCTTTTATTAATATTTTTTTTATTTGGATTAGAATTTCATATTTATGATGCTTGTAATACCTGATCTATAACGCTAGATCTCATGTATTGCTAAACATGACTCTATACTTTGATGTCCTTGTGATGATCTGAATATGAAGTTATATTAATCAAAAGTTATGCTTGTTCTAATGGAAAAAAAACTTTTGATAATCTATATTATAATCTCTTGATTCACATGAGTCAAGAAGTTATATACTCTTTTCTGAAAAATGTCCAGCAAAAGAGAAACCAACAAAGATTTAGACACAATTTTATTCGTAAAATAGTTTATGAAAGACGAGGGTACCAAGTACACCACCAATATTTTATTTTGCAACCTATAAGATCAACCTTGAACGGTTCCTGTAATCAAGAACTCAAGAACAAGATCTCTTTCGTAACTGATTGAATCACACAAAGGGGATTCAATACAAGATATCGAAAGACTATGTCAACATACAAGTATGATACATTAGTTATAAATAACGAATCAAATATAATATTGCGGAAATAAAGTAAGAGTTATTTAGCGTTTGGGTCCTAGATTTTGGTATAGTAGAGGGTCTGGGTCTTAATTTGTCCAGTTTTGTGTTTGGGGCATTAACCCGTTAGTCAACTAGGTCAAACAGTCAGACTGTTACATGTGTCAGTCTTTATCTCGAACACATTAGGTGCATCGTTAGGCTCAAAACTGTACAAAAGCATCGGCAATTTAACTGGATACTTTTTGTTTCCATATCAAATTCGAAGTCACAAAACAACCCAGGTTCCATAATTATACAATCATCACTTTTATCTATCGATTAAATCGATCAAATTAAGAAAGACAAACAAGTTCTACTAATCAACAACAATGGTTTTGGGTCAGCTGGAGGTGGTGGAGATGGAGAAACCATAGAAGTAGTAAGAAGACCAAAAGGAAGACTCCCATGATCAAATAACATACCTAAACCAACAGTGTGATAACCTAAAACATCCCAAACAGATTGATGTGCAATGCGACCTCATGTTCTTGAGATTCCAATCGGTGTTGACATCATACATTTTATTACCCGTTTCTCTCGACGACATAACATAGGTGTCTATGTGTTATCTGGTTCAGGAACTGTTGCTAATGTTAGTCTTCGTCGGCCTCCAACTATACCAGGAGCAACTGTTACTTTTCATGGAAGATTCAAAATTTTATCAATTTGAGCCACTTTTGTTCCTCCGAGCTCTTCATTATCAGCAATCATAAGTGGGTTTGCAATCTTATTAATTAGTTGGTTCTCAAGGAAAAATCTTTGGTGGGTTCGTTGTTGGTAGTTTGATTGTTGTTAGTATTGTTTTTGTGGTGGCTAGTTTTTGTAATAATCTTATACTTTTAATGGATTACCTACTGAAGATGATGACAATGAACAAGTCAGGAAAATAATAATTAATTCTTCAGTTTTTGGTGGAGTTACAACTACTGGTGGTGGTGGTGATTGTGAAGAAAGATATAGTTGAATTACTAATGTTGGTGGCTCTCAATTTTGATACACGTCGTTGAGAAGAGAAGCAACAATCATTGCATTTATTATTGACCTAGTTCATTAACGGGTCAACTAACATATTTAAACTTTTTTTGACTGATTGACTTAATTGACTAACGGGTCAACGACCCAATTACAAAATTGGACAAACTTAGGACCCAGACCCTCTACTATACCAAAATCTAGGACCCAAACGCTAAATAAGAATTTTGTTAACGAGGAAACTATAAACTCGTATAAAAACCGCGGGACCTAGTCCAGTTTTGAATACTCTTAAGAATTAAACCGCCAACACAGCTACTCTCAGACTTCAGACTAGTTGGTTAAAACAATATAATCCTAATACGACTATTAGTCATGAAGCTTCCCCTCAGTATTCCTGCGCCTCCAACCACAGCAAGGTGATCACACACATGTACTCCCCTAGAGAAACGGACGTCCTTTACTATATTCTCTAAGAGTTGCTCCACAGTCCTCCGTGAAGACTATTACTACCCGACCTCCAATCGGACGACTACAACCTTTACAGAAAAGAACCAAATAGCGGCAAGTCAAACCACTAAATGATATCCTTGGTAACTTAACAGATATTTCACCACAGTCCTGTTACCCCAAGAACGAGGCTATTAAAGTTTACTTGTTAATAAACCCCTCGAGATATCAAACAAGGTTTAAAAACCAAACTCCCGATATTAACCACAAAGTAACATTGCCGTCCCAGTTGAAAGCAAGCAATTTTGGATGCGTACAATATGATGACCTTGATAAACAAAGTACATGAAAAAAAAATCAATCCAAAATAACGATATTGATTCCACTCAATATCTATTTGTTTGGCACACAAACCGAAAGCGACTTGCTTACAAATCCAGGTCAATAGATAAAGACATGGTCTAATCACTACGATCTTGAGTGACCTTATATCAGAAGAGAAGGACCTTAGAATAAACAAGACTGTAAGAATTTGATAGACGTGATAGAACAGAACACAAGTACAATACAAATAAGACTAGTAAACATAAACTAGTTCCCTGTAGAGATACTTCTAGGCTTCTCGATCCCCAATAGAAGAATTTTACACTAAACCAGCCGGAGAGCAAAAGCTCAAACGTACTGAAAGGAATAGTGAGTATCAC
>JAJJMA010294359.1:0-14376 GCA_023529015.1 Papaver nudicaule
CCGCCATCAGAATAAAATTTATTGTTCAAGACAATGTGGGGACTGAACGTGCTTCCAAGATCAATTCACAACAACCCAGAGTCATGACATCCACGTTCAATATCAAATTGTTATTAGTCAGCCTCGGTACAATTTCTAGTACATGTCCTCGCCAGCACGACACCAACTCCAACATGTTTGTAAAAAGTCTCGAAATCTGCAATGATACTTCTCCGACTATCAAGCACCTCCATATCGTCTAAAGGCTTTAATGTTACTTCATTCTCACACTGGGGACTTATCCATGGTTCCTACACGATAAAAGATTAGGAGAAGACTTGCTACATTACTTTGAAGTACTTGAAGCCCTCACAATACCCAAAGAGACGCTGAAGGAGAACATTAAGGAAAGAGAAGATTATTTATTTAATTCTACCCAAAACAAAAAAAATTCTACAAGACCTGATCCACACTCCATGCATACAATCAGTAAGCAATCATTGGATCTACTAAAAGCCGGAGACTTGATCTAGCACAGTCAATCCATCATAATCGAACCCTCATAAAATCCACCGAGTACTTCAGCAAATGAGCGGGGGAAATTCCACTTTGGAACACGACATGTACTACAGTATACAAGTTCGTCAAAGAATACACCATCAGGGGACTATAAGCGTTGGTCCCCTCATTAAAGAAGTTGCGCACTTGACAACAAGACCAGCGTCAGGGGACTCTAAGTTACCAAAATCATTATTCAAAATCGAGGATTTCATGAGCTCAGCCTCAACATCAAAACTAGGTCGTGTCATAATATCTTGTTCAAAGGGTTGAATGTATTTTAAGCTTATCTAATTGAACGAACACTTACAACACCTGTGCCACCAATCTGAGAGCACAATAACAAATGAATAGTTCATCAAGTGCCTACAGGAAGGACGCTACTAGCTTGAAGAACTCTTATGATTATTCTCTGAATATTATCGTGGCAGCATGGACACGCATCTCCACCAACCTTTATCAGCAATCGAAGTTTGTTAATCTCTAACACGCTCATGATTATTTAGATTAAGAAGACTTATTTTATAACTTGGGGACTGGCGCTTAATATGAAAAAGTACGAGCTTTACTCTATTCACTGAGTCTTATCCAGAGAGTAAAATGTCCATCATGGGATGAAACAAAAAATATTTATTACTATTCAACTGTCCACGACACAAAGGGTCTCTCCTACTTGACTGTAATAAGGGAAAATTTTACCTCTGTGTCCAGCTCACACGTCAGCTAAACAATTTTGCATGCAACACCATAGAGAATGCTCCAAAATCTTTTCACAAGCCGTCACAAATCAGAATTTGATCAGTCTCACGCATATCAAGTCGAAGTTCAGCTCCTCCACCTAGAATAAATATCAATGCCTAAGCCCCGTGAACATAACTCAATCATGAGTCCCTCAATGCCTGATACTCTCACCGACGCTGCGATAAACTCACTCTCTGGACTACAACGTTACATTGAGGATATATATTACATGTTCTGTACATATCCAAGGCTGGGGACTAATGTCAAATATCTTGGATGTGCTAAGTGTTCTCTGCATGGAGGAAGATCTCCACTGAAGACCGAGTACCTGACAATAAAAATGCGACAAAGAAGATTTGACAAACCTGATTCAAGTGCACTCATCAAACTACCGCAAGCACGTCACCACCTAGCAAAGGAGTGGCAATACCAGGATCATCATAAATATATCTTGTATAGGACGTTGTTGTCTTCAGTAACCATGTCTACCTCCAGTACTAGTTCTCAATCATGTAGCATACGCCTTCTATGAGCCTTGATAGCAAAACGGCGCGACTACAACCTGAAGACGATCATCCAGTTTATTCTAAGCAGAATTTCAAGTATAAAAAAAAAAAACTGAAGATGGATACGACTTAGGATTTTCTCGAGATCTTGTCCGGTGATATTCTTTATTAATTATTTTTCGTCCAAAGGCAAGACAACATGGGAGACACGCTAAAGAGAGTACATTTGGTAGCCCTATGAGAGTCCTCACATCACTAGGTCATGACGCGACGATGCCTGCATCTAGAATCAGATATATATAACGAAGTGTTCAAAACATATACTCAACAAGCAATAAGGTATTATTCTTCATTGAGTAGGGGACTTAATGTAGATGGTGGGTTTTGAACACATTCAAATATGAGTCTCATGTGCTAACTACACGAGTCGGTTGGGGAAGATATCAAGTTATATAGGTCTCATTGAGGGGTTCAAGCATAAATCAAGCTATAGGGTCCCACCAAAGACATGGCCACACCCTCAAGACTTGTAAATCCTTAAACATGGTCGCGCTCTCAAGGTTCATTCATTCCAAGACGTGCTCGTCTCCCGTGACGTCTTCGCCTTCCGTGACGTCTTCGTCTCCCGTGACGTCTTCGTCGCCCGTGACGTGCTCGTCTCCCGTGACGTCTTCGTCTCATGTGACGTGCTCGTCTCTTTTGACTTCTTCGTTTCCTGTGACGTCTTCGTCTCCCTGACGTGCTCGTCTCTTGTGACGTCTTCGTCTCCCAAGACGTGCTAGTCTCCCGTGACGTCTTCGTCTCCCGTGACATGCTCGTCTCTTGTGACGTCTTCGTCTCCCAAGACGTGCTCGTCACCTCCAGAGACTCCTTCGCTTCCTGAGACGTCTTCACCTCAGACTCCTTCGCTTCCTGAGACGTCTTCACCTCCAGAGACTCCTTCGCTTCCTGAGACGTCTTCGCCTCCAGAGACGTGCCTGCCTCCATAAGTGTGCTCGTCTCCTGAGACGTGTACTCCCTGAC
Organism: Papaver nudicaule; assembly: GCA_023529015.1. Lineage (NCBI taxonomy): Eukaryota > Viridiplantae > Streptophyta > Magnoliopsida > Ranunculales > Papaveraceae > Papaver > Papaver nudicaule. Next base: position 2,808 of record JAJJMA010294359.1, read on the forward strand.
TCAACTTCACCAATCTTTTACCATGACTTGCTGAGCTCTCCTCGAGCTCTAGTCACAATCATGACTAGTTGAGCTCTCCTCGAGCCCTAGTCACAATCATGACTAGCTGAGCTCTCCTCGAGCCCTGGTCGCATCCATGACTAGCTGAGCTCTCCTCGATCCCTGGTCGCATACATGACCAGCTGTGCTCTCATCGAGCCCTCGTCGCATCCATGACTAGATGAGCTCTCCTCGAGCCCTCGTCGCACTCATGACTAGCTGAGCTCTCCTCGAGCCTTGGTCGCAACCATGACTAGCCGTGCTCTCCTTGAGCCCTGGTCGCATGACTAGTCGTGCTCTTCTCGGGAGCCCTGGTCGCTTCTTGTGAGTCCTGACCGCTTGTTGGAAGACAACTCACTGACTAGCTGTTGCTTCCTTAGAGCCCTGATTTCTTGTTGGTTGGCTGCTGCTCTGCTATAATCCCTAGTCATCAGTGGCACTGATCCCCCACTATAGTCCTGACCGCTTGTTTGGCAGACTGTATTCACTTGTTGGCCACACGTGAATAGCATAATGGATAAATGAGATTATCTTCATCAACAAGTACGCATACTTCTAGGGTTTACGAGAACTAACAGTAATATCCCTACATACGCGTATCCACAAGATTTACAGCTGGAGAAGACTAATCCTTCGACGAATCTAGCTAAAGTCTTCCTCGATAACCGCTCTACATGGTTTATCCCAAATACATATCAACAAAGCATATCTTATCAAGACTAGTTTTCATCTTATCTCTTCCATGAGAATCGCTAGTCAAGGGTACGACTCCTCAAGTCACAGTCAACTACGTACTAAGGCTTGGTCGTCTCTTCTTCTCCTCAAGTCTCATCCAAATGAGCACCATTCCAGCATCTTAGTCAACTTGACAACTACACGAAAGACAATTAAGTCGCATGGGGGGATACAAATTAGGGTTTTGGTTTGGTGGTCTACGGCAAAGGAAAGAAGAATTAGTATTAGGAAACGTGGCTATTATCAAGGAAAGTTGGTGGAATTCCTGGTCTTTCTCAGCTCAACAGAATGACTATATCACCGCATACTCCAGATAGCCTAATCATTTATGCTAATTGCGGATCAAGTGTAACTTCGCCTCTATAAATAGCTACCTCTATTCTCACTTTCAACAGAACAACTTCTCTCGATAACTCTCTCAGAGAAATAGCTTTCTTCATAAAGTGAATAGCAGAAACTATACAGAGTTCGATCAAACACCACAAATCTGTAATTCAAACTCCATTTGATTACACTTGATCACCTTCTTCTCCTTTGTTTCCCTCCCTTAAACCAACCCTAATCCTTCTCCTGCGACTGAAGCACTGCTGGAACGGTCAGTGTGCCTGATTTAGGCTAGCAGAGTTCGAACTTGACCTTTCTTACTCACATCAAACATCTCACATGTACACACACCATTACTCTATTCATTTACCCTTTTAACCCTTTATTGTTTTTACATTAAAACACTACCACGAATAAGAAATCGCAGAATCAATTAAGGTTAGCGTTCTAACAACGAATTGTTAAAGGGACAAAGCTTGAAGGAGAAAAATGCCTTCCTATTTATAGAGTTCGACTAGGTCTTGTAAAGAAAATAAAATCCCGAATATTAAATGCTTAAAAATTCGGTCTTAATATTTATTTTACTATATGTGCTTAAAATGAGATAAAAGAAAATGAAATCCAACTCACTAAATGCACTATTTGAGACACTAGTAAAGTCTACGCTCTTACTTATAGGTTTTCGTCCCTTTTGGAGAACTTATAAAGTAAGTTTTGATTCGAAAAGTGTTCATGCCTCTTGTTTGCTTGATTTCATTAGGTGTAATATTGTTGGCTTGGTTATGGGTGATAAACCTAATTTGGTGTTACAACATATGATCATCCGCTGAAGCTCGAGGATTTCGAACAGCTATATCCTAAGTTAATCATGTGCGTCTTTTCAGAATTTTTCTAGTTTCTGATTAGAAGTCAATGATATGACTTTGTAAACAATTTATCAAGTTTTGTAAGTGAGAGATGTTTTGGGTATCTTCTTAATTGTAAGTCCAACCTAGATCTTTGAATAATTTTCCTTTTTCTTTATAAGAGAGATTGTAGGGATCTGGAAGATGAATTTGCTAAAAGTTATATAATATGTGTGTGGTCATCCATAACAAAAGATTTTATGTGGCTTAATTAACATCATCCTGCAACCCTAACTTATAGTATCAAAATTATGAAGAATTTAGGTTATTTCATTTAAACTTCTCCGGTCGAAATTTCTGCGTAAGCGAAGTTTGTTGAACACTTTCGAAATAAATGGAAAAAGCTTACAAGATTTTTAATCCTAACCTACACATTACACTACATAGGAAAATAATTATAGTAATATGTCTAATCGCGTAAGTTTTACAACAAAAATATTTTAATTTTTTTCATGTAAAACAATTATTATCTAGTGTGTGAAATAAATACAATCATGATTTATTATTCATATGTTATTGTGTTTATCTGCACACGATCATTTTTTTTTATATAATGTTAGGTTTAATAAAACACATACATAAATAACATTTATTTATATAATATGTTATGAATATACAATTTCATTATCATGTTGAACAAAATCATACTTTCAAAAATAGATAATTGAAGCATATACAGGCTTCGTCTCCTCCCGATTTCTCATACATACAAAAATAGAAACTGACTCTAGTAGTCAGTCCACCCAACGTATTTAGTATCCCCAGGCGTCTTTTACCCATCTGATTATCCAGGCTTCGTCTCCTCCCGAGGCGACTATCCAGGCTTCATCTCAGGTTTCTACCTTGTCTCATCATCTCCAGCCTATTCTTCATCTCAGGGTTGTCCCGAGAAAAAGATTGGAGGAATATAGTTTCCAAAAACATCTATTGGCCAGAGGGTCTTCCCCCAGGTGAGGACAAATAAGAGAGATGGATGTCAGCGGTGGCGGTGGTGGTGGTAGACATAGAGCTGGGCTATTAGCGGGTGACATTCCAGTGGGAGACCTGTTGGACATGGAATCAAAGATATGAAAGAATTAATACTCACCAGCGATTGAGATTCTGGAAGAAAATTAGGTCTTTTTTCCACCAAATAAATTAGGGGTTTTTACTCTGAATTCAGTTCTAGCAATGAAGAAGAAGAAATCAGGATTATTTCTCACATATTGGGGGTGTTTAGTTTTCCGAGATTTTTGAAATTCTTTCTTGCAACGGCTATTTTCTTTTCTTTTCTTTTCTTTTCTAATTATACAAAAAAAAAATGAAAATAGACGTACGCTTTTTTTAACGTCGAAGGAATATTCTGTTACGGTGAATACCACTTATGGCACGGTAATTTTCAACTTACCCTGGGAAGGAAGCCATCTTCCAAGGGTATTCCTTTGGAGTGGTTTAGCCTCGAGCCCTCCCCAAATTTGAATTTAAAACGAGGATAACGTGTTCGCCATCCATTTAACTAAATTTTTAGAATGAACAATCTACGGTGATGAATGCAATGATCCGAAAGTCCTAATAAACCAGTCATAAAAATGTGACTAACTACGTACTCTATATTCAGTAAGACGAAGAAAAATATTACTATTGAGAACTGATAGTTTAACAATCACCAAACTTGAGTAGGATTAGGAATTTGGTTCTCCCAAATTCACAATCCTACTAATACTTGGTTTCTGTCCTTAGTTTGTATAGTTTGTATATATACAATGCAAAGGTCTCATAAGTTATTGCTTTGGGTCTTTAGTCCTACTAGTCATCCTAGCAGGGTTATGGCTATACTCTTTATCATCTGGTGTAGGTGACGATGATTATTTCCCGAAGTGTACCATAGAAGAGATATATGTTCTTGCTCTCAATATAGCATCTCACGATGCAACCGACCAGACGATGAATACATCCATGATCTCAGCTGACTCAAGATAGAAACTCCCTATATGTGGGAAGTTTACTATGATACTTTTAACATCACCCTTTATTACTACTACGGTCGCCGCGACACTCTAATGCGTAGACCGATTGGGTATGTATCTATTCCGAAATTTAGACAGTCTAATTCTGAGTAACCACAGCATTATCTTGTGAACGTTTGGACTTTTGGGGTTCCCTGGGAGGAAGCTAAGATGGCAGTTTCTAACGGTGGCGGCACTGCGTTGTTCGGAGTCGAATTAGCTTCGGGTGTCAGGTACCAGTGCATTTTCCTCGAGGACTGATACATACCGAGTCGCATACTGTGAAGTTAGGTGTAACGCCCCAAAAATCGACCTACTTAGAAGTCAAAGGCACATTCCACGCTATGAGGCATTAAGGATCTAATACAAGTAATTATACTCCAATTTAATATTTCAATCTAAAGATTTATCCTCAAAACTAACCCTCTCTGATATTATGTAAAAGAAAAACCTCTCAAGTGATATAATAAAAGTAATGTGTTGTTGTTACAATAAGAAAGATGTAAGATATAACACAAACATCGTTAATTCGCTAAGTCTTTAGATTACGAATCGTAAATCTTCACGTGCACCATCGCTTCTGGTAACTGAAACTGAAGTGGAAACGAGTGAGCACATCATCCCGAAGGGTGCTCAGTGGAAACAAATACAGCATTCAAGTAATCACTAACATCCTTTACAGTTCTATTAAAGAAAGCAGTAAACACCACATCAATCAAGCATGATACGCACACATCCGATTTTCCCAGATACTTTAGATATAATATTGCACTTCTCGTGCTACTAAAGACATAAATTAGGTTATAACATAAAAAGTAATAATATTGCACAACCCGTGCTATTTATAATATTGCCATTCCTGCTACTAATAATACTGCACTTCCCGTGCTATTCGACTTAGCGAGAAGCCGTGAAACACAGGCACTCCTCGCGGGAAAACCAGATAATACACATATCAGGTAAATAGTCCATGAAATGCACACAACATGCTCGTACTCATAAATGTAAACTAATCAATGATTACAAGAAGGTTATAAGAGTTCCCACCTTTTTGAAGACAAGGCACTCCCACCTCAAGCTCCACCGTCCATTAGTTCATCTCTCGTACTTGGGTTGTAGTAAATAAAATCTCATATCTTCATCATGATCATCAACATCATCATCATCCTTGATTCTTATTTTCTTATACAAAGTTTACCATTGTTGCTTACTACTCTCCCTAAATTCACTGATTTCACTCGCCTCTTTTCTTTTGCTAAATCTCTCATCACATCACTCATACAAACAACCCACACTCTTCTAACTATCCCTTCATCAAATACACTTTCTTTATTTCTTAATTTAGTTCATCATCACCAATCTCTCATATTTGGTTTCTCTCCCAATAATCTTATTTCTCTAACCCATCCCTCTCTACTTATCTCACGATATTTCTTTCCCTCTTATTCATCTTCTCCCTATGACTCACCTAAGTTCTCTGAAAACTCAACACCTCCAGCTAAACTCAAAGAAGAAGATAACTATACGTATTTGAGAGTTCAAATTTAAATTAAATTTACACCTCTCTTACACTCCATATAATTATAATCTGATTTGTATTAATTAATCTAATTAAATATATTATTTTAATCTAATCTAAATACTAATACGTTTTACTATTACCAATTCTAACCAATTACTAAGGGGTAACCTATTGACTCAAGTTTCCGGGTATCGTATCTTCCTCGTCCGACATCCGATTCACGCATTCTAATAGTCGATTTCGCCTAACTTTTCGAGATCTATCTAATGGTATTAAAACAAGAAACAATTTTTTATTTCATATTCAAATTATTCTTTATTAATTGATGTATTTGATGTTTAAACTCAATTAAATGAGTCATTACGCGGCATAATTGTCAGTTGACTAGTCTATAGTCATTGACTTGCTTACGGGTCATTACAATCTACCCACCTTATAACAATTTTCGTCCTCGAAAATGGATCACCCTTACCCTTAATGCAAGTATTACTCATACTTACACACACATGAAATTTAATTCCATCTCAGATGAATTACAACGAAAAGCAAACAAAACACAAATCTATGGCTTGCTACATATATTACTAATATTTGGCGCTACATTTTCTAAGATGATTTCAGTTTCAATAAGTGGGTGGCACTAATTGCCTTGAAAGAACTTAATCAATCTTCTAAATCATAAACGATTCACTGGTTTGCTAAATAAGGGAAAACTAGTTTATTCAAATAAATGTGAAACTAAATGTTAACAAATCAGGATTAACTAATTCCTATGCATAATTGGTTTAACCTACACATTTTACTTCATATTACAAACATGAATCAGAACGAATTAATCAAACAATGATGAAACATTTTTACTTATTGTAGCTTTTAGTTATTATAAGATTTATCACACACCCCAACCCAAGTACAAAACTATTCTAGTTCACTAACTAACATGGTTATCCATCTACCACAGCCCATGTAAGATATAATAGTGAGCTCTGATATTAGGTGTCAATGTTACTGTCGATGATAGAGGACGAAAATCAGTACCTGGAGGTTTTAGGCTCACTTCAGCTTCTTGGCTTATTAATAACCCAGCTAATGTTTAATCAATCAACAAACTAAACACTCGATACCATCCCTCAATCCACATTGAATGGGAGCGTTACCTACTTTTCTATTGGTTGGGTGAAAAAAAATTGGAACGTGATTGGCCGGACATTTTAGAGTCTTGGTTATGATTGGCTGGACATATTCGGCCGTTCAGGTGTTATAGAATCTCTGAGATCAATGGATGTGAGTAAATATAATTTTCTCACCCACGTGGGTAACTAAAGTATTGATCGTGATTGGTCGAAAATTTAATTTTATTTATTACACTCCGTTTACGCATTTTTTTTAAATCTTGCACCGTTAGATTTAGGGCTCACGCAGACTTACGGATATAGTAAAAATAGAAAAAGACTATCCATTGTATGAAGCAGTTCATCTAAAGCAGTTCCCTTCAAGAATATTGAAATCCTTGTTTTGAAGAAATGTTAAATTTCGGTGTAAAGACTATCCATTGTATGAAGCAGTTCCCTTCAAGAATATTACCCTTCAGAACATCTTATGGGGAAGTTTTGAAAGATATTATCATATGTGCATAGGTAGTTTGGAGAATACAACCTCAAAGATATTCCAATTCCCTTTATATTGAAGCCTTGTACCTTCAATCAATATCTTGTCACTCTATTTCTACTTGTAACTTAAAACAACAACACAAATTGTTCTTGGGAACCATCTATTATCTTTCTTGTCATTCTCTAGGTTCCCAATTTATTTTCTTACTGATAGTGATAATCAAGTTTGTCTGAATCCTATCTACAACGAACCGTAAAGCATGAGGTTAGGACTAAACATTTGTAGTGTAACTGAAGTTTCTGAGTATTACCATTACTGAGACTGTTTATTGCAAAATCTTGGTTTTAGTCATATTAAGAACTATTACTTGTTTATTGCAAACTGGTTTCACTGGTTGAGTTTTATTATGTGTTTTGGTATTGTGTGTTCTTATTTTAGAGTTTATTTTATGTTATGGACATCTATGATGGTGAAAAAATTATGTCTATTAAGAGTCGTAGACTTAAATCGTTGAATTTTTGGTTATGAATGTATGGTTGTTATGTTTGTTCATGTATTGATGCTTCCTATTTTGTTCCATAACCATGCATGTGATAGTAGTTTGCGTATTTCAGGATAATAATCGGTTAATACAATCTCCAGTGTTGGCAGATTAAACACAATCGTTGTATTTGTAAGTTTTTGTACAACGAATACAGGTAATCAAATGTTTCAAACTCCTGTGCTCCACAATCGACGTGTGTTACAAATAGGTAACGCCGATTATGCTCAGATTTTTGAAAAAAATAGCCGTTGGGGCTTTCATCTATAAAAGGACATAGAGAACTCTTAGTACTATGCTACCTATACTCCTCAAAAATTTTAAAATCGTGTTTCCAACCCCCAAAATGGCTAAACCTTCATCTTCTACCGGTACTCCTCCAACGTCTCCTACTCCCGAAACTCGAAACATAACTTGGGAGATAATCAATAACTACTACTACACCAAAAAAATCAGATAAATCACCTCCTCTATTCACTCCCCCTCCATTTAAGAGATTATATCCTACTCCTCCTAGACACTATGGTAACCCATTAGTTAAGCGATGCAAATCATCTACAACTTCTTCTTCTTCGTCGTCATCTAAGGTTCGAAAACCCTATAGAAATCCTCTAGACTCATTACCTGATGGACCTAAACCACGTCCCAAATTTACGTTGGAAGAAGATTTATGTCTTTGTAAAAACTATATGATTTTCTATCCGACCCCTGCTGAAATGAACGAAATCGTGTTAAAGTGAATTATCCACAATTGTGGACTACTGTCACTGAAGAATTCAAAATTGATGAACCTAGAAGCCAAGTTGTGCGAGATCAGAATGCGTTGGGGTTTCGATGGAGAAAAATACATAAAAGAGTCGACGAATTTATGCACTTGGTTATGTCGATCCGAGCTCAACATTCGGAAAATAGCGATGATGAAATTTTGGCTAAGGCTTTGAAAGAATGGCAACGATTTAAGGGGAAGATCTTCAAGTACGAAAAACATTACCGTCTCCTCAAGATTTTTATCGCAAACTGTTATATTGGTTGATTAAATGTCTGTTTGTGTAAGGTTAAATTCGTTAAAGTATTTTTCATAGACATAATCGGAGTTTATGTTTCATCTTGTAGGCCGATTGTCGTTACAATCGGCCTTCAGTTGACTGCATTGTAAACCAATTTTATTTTCTATTTGGGGTTGTTAAATAATCGGCTGTTATTTTAAAATGTTCAACCGATGCTTCGTTGTCCAATACTTTTCTTTTAATTAATCAGATATCGGCTCTTGTGGACTTATTTATTAACCAATTGTTTATTTACAATTTGGGGCAACATTAAAATCGGCGTCATTTGTTCAACATATATACCGATTGTTGATTGTTTTCCCAAGAAAATGAGCCGTTGGGATCACATCTATATAAGAGAACCTCCCCACACACATACCCTCCATCTCAACTTGAAGTTCTACTTCCTCCATTAGTTTTTTTTTCAATTCAATAGGAGATAATGGGGGGATGGGGGAATTGGGACGCGCAAGAAGACTTAGATCTAGTGAAATCATTCGCGTATGTCCTACGTGAACGACCCAATGAACTCCGCACTATGTTTTGGAAGAGGGTCAAAGAAGTCTTTGTAGAGCGCAACGGGAATCGAAAACTATGAAATTCAAGCATGTTGGGCTTTCGATTCGATCACATGAAGATGGATATGCGAGAGTACGTTAGAATTATGGAAATGGTTAACCATCATCCCCAACGATCTAGTAGGTGGAAAGTGAGTATCGAGACATGTTTGTATTTGTTTCATTGTTACATTCTGGCATACTAACTTCATGTTTTTCTTTGACTCTTTAATTTTAGAAAGCGAGATTCGCGGTTATATGGGAAGTACGCCAAGGCCGACAACCATACGCTTTCAAGAAGTGTTATAACGTGTTGAAGAGACGTGCTCCGAGATTCATTGATGAAGTATTAATGGATAACGGGCTAGTTTGGACCTACTAGATTGTGTAATTTTAAAATTTCCTAAACCATGTATTCAATTTCCTAAATCAATGAATGAAGCTTCAGTCCTTAAATTTCTGCCAGTTTTTATTGGATATAATCGGTTTATCTATATATATATATATATATATATATATATATATAACTATATATATACGATTATTTGACAATTTTACTTAGGGCTTTTTCAGTGTACAAAATCGTTAGACTATCACAAACTCTAACGCCGATTATACAGAACACCAACCATAATCGTTAGAAAATAGGTTTACTGATACACCGATTGTTCCTTAAATTGGTAGAATAGAAAACATACAAACCCTCAAGTAAAATCATAAAAACACTTCATAAAAAACTTCATAAAACATAAAATTAAAAATACCCCTTGTTCACCATCTCCTCTAGTGCTTCCTTTTAACGCCACTGGTCGAGGCCTGTCCTCCCTCTCCCTTAACGAATGCTACTTCATCCATACCATCTCTCACCATTCCAAATACAGGCACACCTCCAATATGGGTAGAGAAAGTTCGAATAGAAGGAGTCCCTACAGTGATTACTTTGGGACCCAAGACAGCAACCCCTAAATCTTTGTTAGGGGAATCCGTATATATCTGAAGAAATTCACCAATAATAAGACAGAGACGGGAATTGGGTTGGGATAACTCCTCGGAATGATCGACAAAGAAGCGGACCAACTTCTTCTCAATAACCACCGAATCGAAACTATCTTTTATCTTCATCTTAAGACCAGGAATGTTCACCAAAAAGCCACCAACTTTATACATTCTTATTGGATCAACACCTTCCTTTTCAGCCCTCGCGGTTTCCTCTTCTTTGTAATCATCCAAAACAGTATACATTTTTTGCAACAAAATCTGCAACTCACTCTTGACAGCCATTGTTGAACCTTAAAACTTCTATATCTCGCTAGTCTCAATTCTCAGACGATTTTAGAAATAAAAAAACCCTGATGCTTTCTCTCTAATAACCTAACCTATTTATAACCCAAAAGAAGCCTAAAGGCCCTTTATTAAGATTTATTAGGATTTATTGAGACTTATTTCAGTAAAAACGCTTGGCATACATGCAAGTATGTGGACATAACATAGAGTGTACTAGCATAATTAAAGTCACACGGTTTACGATATCGAACAGTCGTGATTAATATTACTCAATAACTGTGCAGAATCGGTTTAAAATATTGTATATATCGAACGATTTGCTGGCGAAAGTCAATAATCGTTCTCTAAATTTGGTTTTAACTACCGATAGAAAAAATTGATTTTTAAACCGTTAGATGTTTGTTCTGAGATAAACCGATTAGTGGTTGATCAAGTATATGGTTTTCCCTGTCTATTTGTACCATAATCGTCCTTTATATCCATTAATATAAGACGATTTTGGTTATTATATTCGGTGTAATAGTTTGTATAAATGAACTGATTGATTTATTTGAATTTCTGGGTAGATTAACAACAATCGGCGGATGATGGTAACAATATATACCGATTGTTCTAGAAGCCAAGCATAATCGGTTTATGTTCCTATATATATATATACCGATTATGTGTTGTTCAGATTCAAGATTTTGGTTAAAAAAACTTGGGTGATTCTCATGTTTGATCATTTTTAATCTTGTTTTAATGTGAGAATTAAGACTAATTAATCTTGTTTAAGACTTTAATCACTTAATTAGCAACTAATTGAGAAAGGGTAAAACAGTCTTGTTTTATAAGGGGTTTTCCGATTTTACTATATAACATCCGCCAGAATTATTTTTTCATGGGGCCAAATACTCATTCATGGGGCAAAATTTAGGTAGGTTAAAAATAAAAAGAAGAAATGGGGTTCTTTTTTAGAAAAAGTAATCAGTGCTGCTATTCAACACTCACTTTTAACACTCACTTTAGCACTCACACCAT
>JAJJMA010294384.1:0-11671 GCA_023529015.1 Papaver nudicaule
TATGGACACGTGTGTCCGTGTATTTACGGACTTGTACGCCCAAAAAAATGTAAGTCTGTCGTGACGTTGTAACACCGGTGACATCTCAAGCTCCTTCCTCTAGACTCATACTTTGACGTAAACGCATTAGTTTCAGAAATGAAATATTACAAAGAAATATATTCAGTAATCTGTAGCATATACATATATAGGTTTAGTTTAGCTAGTTAAATTTCTGAACTTGAATCTTTGTTTGTCATCTACTTCAGCAATGACTTTAAAAGGCCATATATTGATATTATTTTGGACACTGGATCAACCATTTTTCTACCAATTAAACGTTTTGCATCTACAAATTTGTGAAATAACATACTCAGAGGATGCCAAAAGTTTATAATTAATTTGTAGATGTCAAATGCTTAATTGGTAAAATCATCGGTGATCCATGTGTCCAAAGTATTGTTAAAATAAGACCTTCTATAGTTATTGTTGGAGGTGATAACAAACCCAGTATCGAATACATTTGTATTTAGAAGCCATTTGTCTACTTAATAAAAATAAAATTCCAACATCCTCTAGAGCCATACTGTATATTTGAATCAATGCCTCGATTTTCAAACCTCGACGTACTATTCCTTGCACAGTAGGGAAACGAGGATCATCCCATCCGTCAACTTTACCATTCACAACAAACCAAAGAAGTTTACGCTTGCTAAGAAGCGTATACAAATTAATCTACTAATGGCCCCAGCCTTACATTTTTAACAGGTGAATGAGGATTTACTTTTCCTTCTAGAGGATGGTGGATTGCAAGCTAAAGCAGCCTTGTATAAACATAATGATGAATTGGCTAAACAGGTAATGTTCTGATCCTGAGCAGTTTTGTTGTGAAGATCATTCCAACGTAAAACTTTTAGAATATACTCCCTCCGTTCCACTTTACATGCTATATTAGGGTTATTTTTATGTCCCAAAATACTTGCCATAATTGATATTTTTCCCCACAATTTCCAACTACACCCTTCCATTTTATCTTGGAAATATAAGCTTTCTTTTAATAGGGTTTTCCACAAATATTAAGGAGTGGAGAGAGATATGTTTGAAGACTTTTATCAAGGGTATGGATGGGAAAAATACATACCTCTCTCCACTCCTTAATATTTGTGGAAACCCTATTATAGCAACTAAATTGGAACGGAGGGAGTATATCTTTGTGGTTATGATCCATGTTATCTTTTTTAGGTGTTTCATGCGATATTAAAGAATAAGAGTTGTAGCCTAGCTGAAATTAGGTGTTTCTCTTTTTTTCAGCTAGAACACATGGAGCAGCAGCTCGAAGAACTTCTTGATATTGTAGTGTCCAAGTGCAGGTAGTTCTCCATTTCATGCAAACTCACAATAAAAATAGAGATCTTCGGAGGATTTTTCGTAATTCTTGTCGATTAGTAAATTTCAAGATGAGAATGATCGGAACTTTCATTTTTTTTATAAACTTGTGTCTCGTCTCAATCAATTTGCCTTATTTAACTCGAACTTAGATTAGAATTGGTAAACATCATTGCTTTACATGAACAACATAATGAGCGTTCCAGAGCCTTCCAATTCGATACTTCATTTGTGGAATCTGTCCCCTTGTTCTTGTGTTGTTTTGGTTAAAAACTTCAATATGTAATATTCATTTGAATTTGGATTTTCTTTTAGGGTTTTCTGATTTATGATGAAGTTTAGGTTTTAGTGTAAAGGGTTTTCTGAAATATGATAAAATTCAGGTTTTTGTGTAAAGGGTTTTCTGATTTATGATAAAACTTAGGTTTCTGTCATACAAATGATGTTAGTATTGTTTGTGGTACTTAAATGGATAAAGGGTTCAGTTTAATTTAGATAAGTATATGGTGTGAATTTGCAGATGGTCTTAACTCAATAAGCCAGGGCCTCGACAACCCTACCACTAAGAATCAATTGAGTTTTGCATTATACTTTAGGTAATGATAGTGCAGCAGATAATTGTTGTTCTCAGTCTGGCAGTCTTCTTCTTCTTCTTCTTCTTTTCTTGTTATCACCCGCTGGTAATGAAGAAGTAGAAGCCGAGGACTGGCGAAACTGAGTGCGCCTTTTTGCTGTTTAGGTAGTTAGTCCATGCATGATTGTCGATTGAGTCCATGCATGCTTATTCACCCTACCACTTGACTATTTCTCAAGCTAGTGACATTTGTGAACTTGAATCCTCGTTGAGTCACGGCTTTGTTTATGTATACTTTACCAGCCGCAATTTTATATGTTGCCTTCTACGCAATGAAAAAGGGGAATTCTCCAATAATTGCAGGGCTTAGTTTTTTGGATTTTTGCAAATCTCTTTTGTTGGTAAAATCATGGACCAGGGTGGGATGTTTTCAGATTTTGGCAATGGTTCCCTGTGGTTGGGGTATTGAAGAGTGGTGTTGGTGTGGTTGGGAGGCTAATTGAAACATTAACTGCTGGGTTAGGGTAAGCCAAGGGATAACCATTGAAAGGTGTGTAACCTGTGAAAGAGTTTAGTTGGGTTTTAATTTGATTTGATGGGGGTGGTTGCTTTTTTATTTTATTTTATTTTGATACAGATGGGGGTGGTTGCTTTGAGAATATGGGTTACTTATTAGGCAGGTGGAAACATTTACTGCTGGGTTGGGGGTAAACCAAAGGTCAGATTGTTTAAAATCCCTAGTAAATTGTTTTATTTTGTTCATTTTCAATTCCTCAGTCAAGTAAAAGTATATTTTCTTCCCCTCATTTTCTTCATTTAAGATGAACAATCCCAAGCTTAATCCAGATTTTGTTAATAATCCTTGCAGGGCAGAATATGTTAATAATCCTTGTAGGGCAATCATCAGAAAGCATGTGATCGAAAACAATGGTCAGATGTACAAGCAAGGTTTGGATGGAACTTGGTTGCCTTTTTCTTCTTCTAGGTCCAATAAGCCAAGATGGTGGGACAAAGATCACGAGTGTAATGGTGTACCAGTTGCCAGGAATCCATATCATGTGCCTGAATGGGTCGACGGTGGTATTAGTGCAAGTGAAAGAGCTAGAACAGAACAAGCACCAGATCAGGAAATTGTTGATAAACTGTCAAAAGATGATCTACATGAATTGATTGATCATGCGAATGGCATCCGCAAGGAGGACAAGCAGGTTTCTGATGCTGGGAAGAATTTACGTTGGGCGGAGTTATGTCGTGAAGATACTGATCTAGATATTGGAAAAAAAATATGTTGAAGATTTTACGGCAGATGAACTCCAGGAGTTTGCCGAGTTTGCAGCTAACAAATTGGATATGCTTGACCTTTGGAGACTAAGTGTTGTCTGATGAATCAAGGGGGTAAAGCTACTACTAAAATCCAACAGTTGCGTTCTTCTATCTTCGCCAAATTCCGCACTTGGTTGAGCTCTTTAATGGCAAATTAATTTCCTGTGTTTCTTTTTTGTTTTCCATGCTCTCTTGTATCAGTGTGTACCTCTTTTCTGATTCCAGTATTGTCTTCTGTTCTATGATTGTCCGTTTGTAATGTTTGTCGACCTTTATTTGATATTGTGGAGTTCGGAATTTCGTTGCTTCGTTGTATGAATCGCTTTCTTCTCACATATAGGTGGTTTGAATCGGTCCTAAATTTTACAGACTGCAAAAATCAATTAGAAACTTGAAGTTGTGAGAAAATTCCAGTTAGTGGGAGATGGTAATAGTCTCTCAAATGCCTCAATCCCAAATTTCAGCCTTCCTTGAGATTATCAGACGTTTGGTACACACCTTAAGGTTCATGGGAAGTTGTAGAGGCAATCAGAATCAATGTCAAAATGTTGGTACACAATTGGTGTGCGGGGAATGAAATTTTCAAGGGCATTGATCTCAATACAATTTTGAATAACTGAATGCTGTAATAACACAGTTGTAATCTGGTTCTACTATAATTGACCAAAGGGGGAAAAGTCTCTAAAGGACATGTCTATCCCTCAAACAAGAATAAAGTCGAAATTTACTAAGCAAGAAGAGACTAACAGTTAATGAAATAAACACCAAGATCAAATAATCCTTAGTGCTGTGGTGGTGTAGTCCAATCCATGCCGAAGATATCTCTTCCCCACCAAAAATCCTTGCATTACGCCAGATCCTGCCATGTGCAACACTTCGATTTTTTCATGTGCAACGGATATATCCGTTGCACAACAAAATCCGTGGCACAAAATAAGATATCCGTGGCACATGTAAGTGTAACCGGGAAAAAAAAAAAGGACAAACACGGGGGTTTTATTTAATTCAGCGAGGGCTTACATGTAAATTTCATTACCCTTAGTATTTACTCAACATTTTTTTTTTCCCTCTATTTTCTCCCGACTTCTTTTCTCTCTTCTCTCTTCTCTGCGGTCTTCCTCTGCTATCTCTGTTATCTTCCTCGGCAACAAATCACACACTGTAAGTTTTTGATAAACTCTTATTCAGATTGTACTTTAGTTTTTCGAGTCATAAGATTTGATTTTGGCTAATTTATGAAAGCTAGGGTTAGGGTAAGTATTATGAAAGCTAGGGTTAGGTCAAAATTGATTTTTGAATCTGTTTTTCTTCTTTTGGTTCTAGGGGTTTTGTTATGGTTGGATAATTTGATGTCGGGGTGTTATGATAGAAGATATATGTGTTTGTTTGTGTAGGAGTTCCTGATTTTTCCAACCCTAAAACAGAAACTTCAGCTAGGTATAAACCCTAATCGATTTGATGTTTTTCTTTCTTTTGAAATATGGTTTATCTCAATTCAATTTAAAGATTTGTTTATGGTTTTGTTCAATTTTGATTTCAGGGTTTAGGTTAAAGCCATGAGGGTTTGGTGCTTGAGTTGGAGCATATGACTATATGGATGTATTAAACAGACCTAGTAGTCCTCAACCAAGAGCCAACAGACCTTGGTCATTCTCAGGTGAGACTTTCTTTTGTTTTGTGGTGTAGTGATATTGGTGTTAATACGGGTGATGGACCTCTAAGTCCTGCTGCTTTATCATGTTCTTTTGGTGGTGGTAGTGGTGTATTGAACTGGTGCTAATATGGGTGATGGACCTCCAAGTCCTGCTGCACTTTGTTTGCAGAAGTAAGTTACACGCAACTAGTCTGCTTTGTGCTAGTAGTACGTGGCAGTGCTAGTTTAACTGAAGGCTTAGATCTTGTTAAGGAGACATTTTTAGATTTGGAGGGCTTAGTTTTCCGATATTTGTTTCTTTTTGTGTAAATACTTGTACAGGTGCCTGAAGCAATGAAAGACGCAGGACATCTTAGTGGAGCTAGGGTAGGAATTGTGGCTAAACCATCAGCATCCAAATCTTGCTTAAATGTACTGGTATGACTATTTCTCTTATACATCTTGCAGTCCCCAGTCCTCCTGCAACAACCACAATAAAATCTCTTATACATTCTCTAATCAAAAACCCATATCTAGCAGCATCAGGTTACCCCTTGAGGCCTATCACAGCAGATTAAAATCATTGGTTCATCTGGCAAGCTAAAGAAACATTCCACTATTACTGGTATATTCTGATTCCCTTTCTTCTGTCTGGTGATACCCTTTTTTCTGTTATCCTGCTATAAGTCTTGCTTAAATGTTGTTTTAGTGTACTCTTGTATGTTTGATCCCACTAAGTTCATTTTTCACGTTTAGAGCCCACTTGCACAAGACAACACTCAAAGTTCCTATGAATATAACCAGTGTTACTAACCCACTGATATATACATTTCTCCTTTTCCCACGATTCTGTCGAAATCTGTCTGTTTGGATATATATTAGCCTCTGGTCAGGAGGTAGCTGTTCCACCAAATACGACCCTGCTCATTACTCTTGAGTTGCTTTCCTGGAAGATTGTGACAGAAGTAACCCTGACAAGAAAGTCATAAAGAAGATCCTGAAAGAAGGAGAGGGCTACGAGAAACCCAATGATGGAACTGTTGTCAAAGGTAATTTAAATAGTCTGATGGGTTATGGTATTATGGCTTGGTTTTTGATCGCATATTAATGCTGAAAAGTACTCAAATTCCTGTATTTCTGTTTTTCCAGTGAAGTTGATTGGTAAGCTACAAGATGTAACAATATTTTTGAAGAAGGGTCACAATGAGGAGGAAGAGCCTTTCGAGTTCAAGACAGATAATGGTACTGTTGAGACAATTAAGATTAATGTTACTAGCGATCATATCTTCCGTTCTAGTCCTCATCTGTAGGCAATTAAGATTAATGTTACTAGCGATGATGTCTTTAGAATATGAAGTTGAAGTCTGATAATTATAGGATCATCCTGGAAACTCTTGATTTCTTAAATATTGCTGGATTGACCTTTGATTTGTTAAACTGATTTAACTGTGAATGTTCACAGGTTGCAATTTTGCTCCTGACAGAAATTACTCCGAAGAGTATAGCTGTTCACAATGCCACGAAGGTTTCTAGGTTTGTGGTAAGGTGAAACTTACATTAGACATTGTATTACTCAAGTTTGTTACATGTCAGTATGACAATTAGGCTAATTTCTCCATAGCTTTAACTGTTTCTTCAATGCTTTCCATCTCGGAAGACAGTAACTCTGTTACAATTCAGAGCTTGTCACCAGTTTGTTTATATCCTTATAAGATCGTCTTCTCCATGGCAGGGACATGGTATATGAAGATTACAGTACTGAAACTTTGAACGCTGATGGAAGGTACTGGGCACGCTGCTGGAAGGTACTGGTATATGTCCCTAAGTGTGCCTGGTATATTCTCTCTATATGCGAGACTAGAGCTTCTTAACACCTTCCAGGGACAAGTTGCAGCCTTTGGTGGATCATGTGTTAACACTTGGGAAGATGCTGGAAAAGAAGCACATATCAGGCCATGCCATGGTTTGGATCCTCCCATGGTTAGTTTTTTATTTTGTTAGTGTTGTGTGTGTGTTAGATGGTATTGGATTTAATGAATTCAATTTCTATGTAATGTTCAATAAATTTGGATAAATGAATGAAGAGAAAGTTCTGCAACAGATTGAACTAATTATTTGTATTACAAGAATTTTGAAATCACAAATTTTGTAATACAAATTTTGTCATTATTTTTTTTTTAATTCCTACTAAAAAATTTGCAACGGATATATTCGTTGCTCAAAAGGAAATAACCGTGGCACAAATTAGCTCTGTGCAACGGATGCAAACAATTTGTGCAACGGATATATACGTGGCACAAATTAATTGTGCAACGGATATATCCGTTGCACAATCCGTTGCGCACATGTGCAACGCCACTTTTGAAACGGAAATAAGCGTGGCACAAAATCTGTGCAACGGTTATATCCGTTGCACATGGGGCGATTTGGCGTAGTGTTGATCCAGAAAGGTTCTTCCTGAATTTGAGTGGGTCGTGGCAGCTGCCGCATCATCTGTAACCATAGATTGTGGTTTGAGAAATAAAAGACGTAGTAATTCTTCCTGCTTCCCGGGGGATGATAAAATCGAACTTCAAAATTTTCCGCCGCAAAGTTGTACGTCTGACACATGTGTTGTTTCATCAATGCAGGAGAAATGGTGAAGTCTTCGTCGGTGAATGTCCCGATTAACATTCTACTGAACCGTGCGTGCCATTCCTTTGTTGCATATTCGTGACAGTATGCCATTTCTTTTTTCTAGTTTAGATATCTGAAAATGCTCTCAATGGAGAAGAAGAAGAAGTGGTTGGAACTGTTTTGTAATGGGTGTTTGCTTTAATACTCGAAGGTGCTGGTTGGACACCAAGGTGCTGGTTGCTTTAAATACTAGTGTTAGTTATGGAGTTCAGTTATTATATCTGACATGAATCGTTTGACATGAAAAGTCTCTCTATATATCTGACAGGAGACAAGAGAAGACTACAAAACAATTGAGTGTATGCATGGAGAAGCGGTTACATCATAAGACTACAAAACAATTGAGTGTATGGAGAAACGAGTACTAATGATGAAAGGTTGGGTGATGTCATAACCCTTCCCAAATAAACAAACTTTTTGATATTAGAAGAAGGAAGAAAAAATGAGAAACACGCACAATCACCGTTGAAATGGAATCATATTTGATTTCATTGATCTGGTGTATCTTTTACATTCCATAATTAGTGGTCAAACACCACCGCACCATCATAGTCAACGCAATTTGTGGAGAATAGATACGCATAAATCTAGCATGCTGCAATTTTCTCTACATGCACTTGAGGTGCGGTCTACTAATTAACTTTCTTAAAAAATGTGAAACTATTTTTTAAAGCCCAGACCTTTGGTATTATCCCCTAAAACCAAATCTTTGTAGCTTTATTTTTTTAAACGCAGACCTTTGGTATTCCCTGAAACTGAAAATCTATCTATGAATCTTTCACCAAAAGCAGCTACGATCATCGCAAAGCAGGCAATCGACATCAGTATTTATATCATCATCCTGCCAATTGTCCTTCGGATTTGCGCTTAGTGATTTCTAAAAGAGAAATCTCGGTTTCAAGGTGAGAAAAACTGCCTCATCCATCTACTCTAACTGATATTATGCCACCATATTTGTTCATAAGGCCACAAATAGCTATTAGACATACATGCAAAAACAGTTGACGGTTTTTGACGATTAAATTAGTTATGGTAGTATGGATTTGCTACTTTATTAGCCTTTTTTTTCCTTGGTATGGTAACTGGCGGAATATCTTTCGATTTTTGTTTGGTTTCATGCTTTTGATACTTCACTTTTGTTAAGAAGCTTCCAAAAATGGTTTCATGATTTTACCATCACAATTTCATGGATTTTTTTTTTAAACTAGTCTGAAGTTGCAAGAATCTTATGTTAATCTTTTTAATTGGCTGCATGTGGCAAACGATTTTTATCGCAGCTGAAAGCATTGTACCAATTTGGTGCATGTCAGAAACGCCCACAGTTAGTTCTTAGAAATCCATTGTTCGAATTGAGACATTTGAACTTCAATTAATATTCCTGACTGAACACCACACAGTTTTGGTGCTATTGAATCTTGCAAACTCTGCTATGTATAATAGATACGGAGAGTTGGGAACTGTGGATTACATTTTCACATAGCGGTGGATGGCGTAACAGATACGAAAAGGATATTGTGCCTTTTAATCAGTTGCATGTCGCATTCAATCAGATTTGAAAGCCTTGGACTAATCAGCATGCCGTAATTCTGATTCAGACATAGTTGCATGTCACTAATTCAGACACATACATAAATTTGAAATCCCCTGTACATTACACAGGATTCTGCAAATTAACCTCATAGTCTTGCATTTGTTGCCTGCAGTAGTTCACAATGGCGGCGACGCTAGTTTGTGACTGGCTATGGCATTTACCACTCTCGGACTGGAAAATTGTAAAGGAGTTTGGTCTTGAGAAGATAGTTCATTTGGCCAAAATAGAGATTCCAGAATCTATTCCTAATTACCTTGCAGGGTTCTGGAGGAAAGAAATACGGGTGCTCCGAATCAATGATTGTGATTTCTGTCCAGTCGTTGAAGAATTTTTGTTCTTCTTTGATCATAAACTAAAGAATAAAATAGTCCTACCGCCTATTGAACCCCTTATAGTTCCCAGAGACTTAGCCAAGTTCCTCTGTATATCTGAAGATGAAGCCATGGATCTGATAAAAGACTCGGAATTAAATGTGTGTTGGATTTGTGAGGACTTGCGTGATCACCCTAATCCCATCGTTAGGGGTAGAGCTTTTGTGTTGGCTTTTACCGGACAATTCCTCTTCAGCAATGGTTGTGGAATGTGTCCATTGGCAGTTGTGCCAATATTGATTCAAGCTCTCAATGGTCTGTCCATTGTACCACTTGTTCTAGGACAACTGCTTGTGTCCCTGGATAAATTTCAAAGCAGGGGTTATCTCAGTTGTCCAACGTTATTTGCGGTACGTTTTAGTTTTTTATTACCATCTTTTATTCTCAAATGTTGTCGTATTGTTTCCGCTACAATTTAAATATTTATTGCAGGTATGGGCACTGGAGCACATGAATTTTCTGGAATTCGACGAGCCCATGCAACCTGGTCCTCTTTCAAATTTTTATGAACGTTACATGCATTGCTACGGGCATTGCTACGGCGTGGATGTTGTTATATCTGTCAGAGACGTCAGGAGATGGGCAATTGGAAACATTCTGGCTGCCATAAATGTTGGGCATTGGAAGAGCGGATCAGTTCGTGCAAAGTTCATCGTTTGGAGAATTCCGCACTGGAATTTCGAGCCCCTGATCTGGTCTACTAAAGAAGAAACCTCCTATGTTGTGCTTCCATATCTCAAGAAACTAACTTACTATGTCCCAGCCCTTGTCCTAAGACAGTTTGGTTTTCTCCAGACCCGACCCCCAAGAAGAGGGTTAAGGCCAATGTTGCTACGCTTGTCGCAGGAAGCACTGCATAGCGTTAAAGATGGCCTAAGCGCCAAAGGTGGTCGAGTTGCTTTACCGGGTAACCTAACTCCAATCGGCCCTGCTAAGAATTACGACGGAGAATATAAACTATGGCGGGGCATGGAATTGCCTTATACATCCGACGATGAGTATGATACCGATCTATAGATTTCCCCTTCGTTTTTTGAGTTTAAACTTTTTGGGTATATATGTATTCGGCGTAAGTGAATGATGCAAGTATTTTGGGTATACTCTTTTATGGTTTTCAGTCTCTTCTTTTATATATGTAGTCTCTTCTCATTTTGTAAAGAAGAAACTCTAAACTTTAATATACGGAGTATGTAGCTTCAGCAGGATTTAGCCCTGCTATTATATCACTTTGTTAGTATCATTTTAAAATAGTTGAGCTTTAATGCAAATTATCCATTGTTGTTAGGGTTGAATAGAGGGATTGGGATAGTTAAGAATATCATCGAAAAGTCTCCTCGATGGTAAGGATAACCCTGGGCTTAAATCTTGATTTGATTCTTCTGGTCAATGTGTAAGTTAATATGTACATAAGTTATCCAAACTGATTGGCTTAGGAATAAAAAAGTATAGTTAAGCTCAACTGCAAAATACGTTTGAATACTGAACTTATATAGACATCCAATATACACGTCTGTTCAAGACTCCTCATTTTCTACCAAAATGTAACGGAATTTCAAGAGATGCGTTTTTCCATCACAACATAGTTATATAGGGGCACTTAGAATGTCTTGAACTTTATATAGACATTCAATGGACGCAACCAATATATATACACGTCTGTTAAGTGAAATGCATGTACCCCTTCGGAAAAGAATACAACATTGCAGAAGATGAGAGTTCCATGACAAACGCGCTCATATTGGTCTGATGACTGGTTAATGTGTAGGTTAAGCCCAACTGCAAAATACGTCTGTGACAGATCCTAGGCCTGATCAGATTTATCTTGGGCTGTAACCTAAATTAAGCCCATCGTTGCTGTGTAAGTTCTAAACGATCTTATGGACTAGAGGGCTTACCCGGATGCTCGAGCCTGGTTCATGCACCTAAATATTAGCTCGCGGACATGGGCCCCTGACCCGGTTCAGAGGTCCGTCCATTTTGTTTGTCACGTACCCTTAGATAAGATAGATCGCGTGGCAATATAACCATATTTAGGCAGCTCAACTCTTATTGTCCTCGAGTGGCTATAGATACTGGCTATGGACACCAACAAGTATGTAGAATTGGTGAGTGTCGAACTGAAACCTCCACATTGGACA
>JAJJMA010294428.1:0-13148 GCA_023529015.1 Papaver nudicaule
AAGGATTTGCTTCTGCTTCACTACTGATTCTCCTTAACATTGGATTAAGCTCAGGTGACCTTTCTGCATTCTCAAAACGAGTTATATCCTCCATGTAAACTTCTTCTTGGCGAGTTACTCGCTGGACAGGTGATCGGCGAGATGAGCTTGCCAAATTAAGATCCGCTGGACCAACTGGTTCTATTGCCCTGCTTCTAGTGTTGTGACCACTGGGGAATGTCGCTGGTGTAGGAGGGATAGGATGCCGAGGAGGCCTACCCGCCGGGGCTTTATCGCTTCTTCCTCTTGGACCCATTCGCCGAGATTCTGTAAAAGAAGACAAACACACTTCCTGACAGTATTGCTCTGTTAGTACTGTGAGTAAATGCCAAATAAGTTAGTTGGGTTGCTTTTCAGAATGTTAATGAATGAAAGACAAAAGGAACAGCTTTAAATCATGTGATGTGCAGATGATGACCTAATCATGACAAGCATTGTAAAAACATCCTATGATACTATAATTTTCAAATCAAAATGATAGTACGGCCGATGTTTTGGGAAATTTTTTGAAATGGTTTTAGAACACAATTTCCTTCATGAGTCTACAGTTTTCTGCTACTCGCCTGAAAGGACGCTTTTTGCCGGAAATATATATCTATATTTGCCTTTTCCGAGAGGAATTCATACCCAGAAATAACATCTTTCTACCCTTATAACCAATTTTCTCTACTGCTTATGTGAAAAAGGTGAAATATGTGATAAACTTTGCCAAAACAGGTCGGCCAACTCTTGTTTATAACCGTAATAGTACTGAACACAGCAAGATTTCTATAAATGGTAAAAAATGTCTACTGAGAATCCAGATCCATCGCCATAGCATACTAAAAATACTTTATACTTTCTAATCTTAGCAATACTCTACAAGAGAACCCTTATAACACGCTGCATAGCATACCATATATAGCAAAACAGAAGCAAAAGCATGGAGAAATTCTACACAGGCGAGGATAACATCTCAAAATAGCATGATGGGTTTACTGAACATAACGGCGAGCTCTAAAAACTCATATATCATACCATATATAGAAACAAAGAACATATGATAACAACCTAAATCATACTCAAAATCAAGGAAAAAACAAGTTCAAAACCTTTTCCAGCGCCAAAATGTAACTGTGTAAAATCCCAAGGGTTAGATCTTACACAGTACACCCAATTATCATACATCAACATACACACAATCACACCTAAACATTCATCTAGCATATAACATATGAAATATGTAAGAGAGTAAGGTTAGAGATACTTGACAAGATGATTTACTTGGTTCGCCCTTAGGTAAGGACTACATCCAAGGATTCCACTATTATAAGCATGATTACAACTCTTAATTACCTTGCCAATCTTCTATGTGTTTTCTCACAATAAGAACCCTAATTTCAGCCTTGGGCTATAGAGAGCAAGTAGAATACTTTTCCTCTCTCTAGACCAATCCGAAATGTGTCCAACCCCTTTCTCAGAGGCGTCCCTCGCTATTTATACAAGATTTACATTAGTGCTATACAGCTAATACAGACAAGCTACGCTCTGACACTGATTTGTCTCTACCCGCCGACGAAGTATGTCGCCGAGATAGTATTACTTCCAGCGGGTAAGTCTTCTTGAGGATAAGGATTGCTGACGAGGTTCCCACTGAGTCAACAAGTCAACCCTGACAATCTATCCGTTCTGACGAGTAATGAATGCTCAACTACTTCTCACCTACTTATCACCTTCCCACGCTACACCGATCTTACTCCGCTGGTACCCTTACGTCTCGCCGCTATGCCCTGGTAGAATATACTTCGCCCACAACTTTCATTGATGATTCCATACTTCTCATGAGTGTCCTTTCGATACATCTTAGCCCTTAGGATGCTATTACTATGCAAAGGCATTTTTTACCCTTACAACATTCTCGGTCACTGACCGAGATTCTCTCGGTCCATAAGCATTTTTCCATTTATATATTGTTGTTTGAAACCGACATGCATGCATCTATTTATAGATAACCCTAAAAAACAATTCATGTTTTTGTCGAATATCGGGTATGCCTGTATAGTTGTGACGCATCGGTGTGTATAAAATGAAAATAACACACTAGTTACAAAATATATAAATTGCTATCCAACTTATCCTTAGCTAATTAACTAATTTTAGTGCCCAAGAAAAAGTCATTTCACTCGTTCTCACTGATCAACACTAAGATGCTACTACTGCAGGAACATTTTTTGAAATAACTACTGTAGGAACATCATTCGCCATGGGCGTAGTTCTTACTTAAAACCTAAAATAAATTAAAAAAGGATATCTTAGTTACATATGGATATGGTGATGTACTCAAATCTTAATATATGGATGCCCCATGGCCCATTAGACATTGCCGTTGGGCAGATTATGATTGTCTTATGCACAGACACTTTGAGCCTAAATTTGGGAACGGGTTAAGTACAATGTCTCTGGCAGATAATAAATTAGGTGTGTGTGTATATATCTGGATGGTTAGGTGTGTGCATCACAAATATCTGCGCTTTCTTTTGAAGGTTCGGTCGGGGGCTGTTTAAATTTGATGGGGTCTATACAATAGGACAAAACAAGGTTATTTACTAGTAGTAAATAACCCCTTATCTAACTGTTTCATAAAGAGTTATCCTAGTTAGTTAATTCAAGGGTTAGATAGATTAGTGATCGAAAATGATGAAGAAGAAGATGTTTGATTCATTTTAAGAGAAAATGAAGATTTAAGAAGAAGGGTGTTTTTGGTGTATAATAAGCAAACTTTTGGTCATGAAGAATTAATATGAAGTATAGAAACAGTTGAAATGAGTTCAAATCTCTTGAATTCAACAACAATCAAAGTACAAAAATAGATCCAGAGTCGGCATGGCCTCCGTCGCATAAGGTCGTGCCAACTGACAGTAGCAGTGAACTGAAAATACCGTCGGCATGGCATGCAATAAATAACAACATCGACCCAAAACTTAACTACTTCTTTGTCAGTGCCGGCATGAACCAGCTCTAAAGCATTACCATCATTAGAAAATATTGTAATCAATACATGTTCTTTCATGTTAAATTGACCTGGATTCAAAGAAAATTTCTTCGATGCAAATCCTCGTATTGTCAAATGAAATGTAATCTTCAGTAAACTTGGCCATGACCAATTGGAAGTACAACAACTTGGACAGTAATTTGTGTTATTACTAATGGTTCTCTATAAGCAAAAAATAGTTTAGCGATGATAAAAAAAAAACACAAGATAATATACCTAAGAACCACATTTGAAATGTACATACCGGTAGTGTGGGGCATAAAACCATCGAACTACGTGTCAGCATTCCAGGGAAGGAGCACCATAAGAGAGGAAGATGTTCCAAGCACTGAATAACTTGAAAGAGTAATCACTCAGAAGGCACTACGAGAATAAGAGCACATCGAAGACAGACATAACATCGAAGAAAGGGATATAATCGAATGTACAAATACTTCGTACAAGGGATCGAAGGACTACCAGATAAGGGTTTCCTCGATGGTTTCTCGAGGACCACCGACTTACTCGACAACTACTGACACACCCACGATTGAGTATTTTGTCTTATTAGTTGTAATCCACTAGTGATTCGGTCTATAAAAGGAGAGCTCGGGCTCAGTTGTAAGGGGTTGGATTTTTTGATAAGCCTTGGGACTTTTGAGAGGACGAGGTTAGTAATTGATCTCCTCATGTCTTTGAGCACAAGATCCATGTAGAGTTAGACAGAGAAATATTTTACATTAATGAATACTTAGATTTATACTTTACGTACTTATGGTGTTTGAATCTTATCGAAGTAGTCTATTGATCAAACTCGATGCCATGTCTTACACTGAATTTACTCTTTAGACTCATTATTAATGAAATCCTTTGATGGCTGTTAGGTATAAGATCTCCTAGCAGATTTTATACCAACACAGTTTGGCGCTAGAACATGGACTGATTAAAATGACTTAGGTCTGCTTATGCTTTGATGGTTTTCAAAAAAATTGGATATTTTTTTCTTAGGGTTTTCAAGTTTTCATCTAATTTTTCCATTTTTTTTGCTTAAATAAGCTCCACCATCTTAAGTATCTAAAGATTTAGAGCTTTAAAATGCTTAAGGGTTTCGAGCAAATCATCACAGCGATAGATCGACGTTTTTCAAGGAACTCAAGCTTTGAAACATAAAGATCTAATCAAAATCCAGAAAGTTTTTCAAAAAAAAAATTCGTGAAAAAGAAGAATAAAGAGTACTCAAAATTTTGAAGAAACAGTGGTTCCCGATTTCGAACCCACCTTAAATTCCAGAAAATACCCCTAGGACTCTATATAGTTGTTTTACTAAAACCCACCTGGGGTTATTTTATGGTTTTCCAATCATAAGTCATATCAGGAAAGTAATAAAGTCACTTTTGGATCCATTGTCTCCTTTTTAAGAAAAGTTTAGAAAATTGGATTTCCTAGAACCTCCATTTTTTAGAAGGTAGATTTGGGCAAATTAGGGTTGTAAGGAAAAGAAGGCACAAAAGTTTTAACGTCAGAAATTGTAGAAATACCATTGGATCGTACAAATAAAATCCCTCCTAAAATGTCGCATGTTAGATTTTGTTATAACTGCTAGTACACTTGACAAACCAATAATACACTGAGGTAGCCGCACTGGACCTCACGGGTTTGTTACCTTTTGCAGGGCCTTATCATCATGGCATCGAAGTCTAATATAGCACCGAGGCAAGGAGTAGGTTCATCTAGGCAATGAGTAGGCTCATCGAGACCCGTCACAAGGCAGTCAAGTAGTAAAGGGGTTTCACCAGAAGTAGCAGCAAGTACAGTTCACCACAGAGAAGACGTAAACGAGGATGAAGTACTCATCGAGGATCTAGGACCAGATGGAGAAGGATTCCCAGAGCAGCAAAATCATGAAGGAGAAGAAGAGGAAGAAGAAAAATCTGAAGATAATGAAGATGTAGTACAAATACACCAGCCCACCGAGGAAGAAACCCTAATTCAGGAAACTTATGAGGAGGAACAGAAGACATAAGATAAAACTAATCGAAGCAAATAAGAAAGGTGTTGAAAAGTCACCGTCTAATTACAAGAGAAATAGTGAAGGTCACTCCCATCCACATGGAAACTCGCATTCTAAACGTCCCTCTATATCGAGAAACAATACCTCAATACACAGACACACAAACGAGCATAGGGGAGAAAAGTCGAGTCGTCATATCAAACCTAGCATTTGATCAAAGGGAAATAACATACATCTGGTATACAAGAATGAACATGCAATAAAGGATGCCGAACCAACGACATTACAAAAAGTTATGATGGACAATATCAAGGCAATGCGAGCAGAGCTCCCCGATAGCTGGGTACAACCGTCTGCAAACGTTAAGCTGAGACAAGCCATTAACGAAGTACACCGCTCGTCATTAAGCTTCGAACTCTTAAGCAAGCCTATCCCAGTTAAATGCACTATGCCAGTCTTTACCTCTGTCTTTGACGGAAGTGGAGATGAAACTCATCAAATAAAAATGTACCAAAGATTATTCCTAGCATGGGCAGACAAGGATGAGGTGCTCTGCAAATATTTCCCATCGAGTTTGAAAGGAGAGGCCCTAGTTTGGTATGATAGCTTACCGATGTGTTCAATTTCATCCTTCGATAACCTGTCTAAGGTGTTCTTGCTCCATTACCTCTACAACAATTCATCAAAACCAGGAGTGGAGAAATTGTTCAGCATTAGGGTTAGACCCAAGGAGCTTGACAGAAAGATGGACCGCGCAATGCATGGAGGTTGGAAACGGAGCCACGGAAAAGGATAAAGTTCGGGTTTACCTAAATGCACTTGATAAAGATCATCCTATGTACGACAAGCTATTCTCGAAGAACGTCGAAACACTACAAGAGCTTCGAAAATAGGGTTGAAAGGAAGCAACACACGGCTGCACTCGGTGTTGTAAGACCTAGTTAGCTCCGGTTGTATAAGTTTCTTAAGTAATTCTTTTTACAAGTGAGGTAAAGACAAGTTGGGCATAGTTTACTCGGTTTACTTGTCAGCCCCCGCTTGTAAGTAGATTTCCGTATGACCTTGAGCAATCCGAAGGAGGTCACTTTGTGTATGTCAAACTTATAGAGGACAGTTCAAACATACAGTTGATAATTGAGGTTGCAAAGCCGAAATTATTGACACAAGCCTTTAACAGCTGTTAAAGCAACTCCTAGGCCTGTAAAGGACGTCATCTAGGGGAATCAAGTGCGTGACGATCTTTGGGGGATCTAGAGACGTAAGGAGTGCGACAGTAGCCAGTTCGCTTGGAGGGATATAATTTGTCTCTACTACATCCCAGACCGAAGTCGGATAGTAGGCTAGTGTTTGTAGACAGTTTGTACTGTACGGTGTTCAATCTGGACGAGGTCCCGAGGTTTTTCTACAAGTCGTAGTTTCCTCATTAAAAAGATCTCTGGTGTCTTGAGTGCTTTACTTTCCGCATCATATTCTCTGATTATATAATTAAAGCAAACACAAGAAGTACGTTATCATCAACCTGATTGTTGTCCCCAATCCATCCAACGGATTTACCAAGACCTTGTCTTGTGTCGGACTGATCACTTGTGATCCAAACTCAGGTTAAAAAGATCTGGATTTTGATTTTTGAGATCGTCCAGATCTGACCATAAGACTCACGAGCCCAAACGAAAAGTTAGTAGTATTTCGGTACCCCTGCTTTTTCAAGTTCCATTATTCGATCGTAGATATCTTTGATATTTATCTCTTTTGTATGAGCTCCTTGGTTACGTGATACTTTTCTGCGTCATCTGTGACTTCTTTGCCGCTGCGCTGGTTCATAGATCTCTGTTGACTCCACTTTCTCAGTTTTTCTCTGTTCATTGGCTGCGATGAGGTTCATTTCTTTCAACTGATGATCATTCTGCGATTACCCAGCTTTGGGATTTGATTGATGAAGGCTTAGGCTTGGTGTGACCTACTGGATTTGCACGTGACCAACAACCGAAGTTAGGTCACACACAACAACTTTCATTGGCTTCCACGAAACTTATCCTGCGGTTTTCAGCGTAGCCGAGACGCGCATGTCGATTTCCCTAGTTTTATGATTTTCTGGTGGGTTTGCGGAGGAGTAACTTTTTGAGATATTTTTGATACCGATTGCTATTGGTCCGTAAGATAATATTATTGGTTAGCAGATCTGCGTACCCTTTCTGTGCGGAGGATTGATGCGCTGAAAAAAAAAATGCTACTACCTCCGGAATTCGAGCTACACGTGCCCAAAAACTTTTCAATGTTATGCCAAGCAAATACTTTCGCAAGTAAGCTTTAAGGCCATACCTACGCGTTTTTTCGGAAGCAGATTCTAACTATGACAATAATCAAAGGTGCGATTTTCAATTTTTTTTTCTATATGATAAATGAATGCGAAAGCGACAGATGATTTTAGAAAAGTTTTTTTTTTTTTTTGAAAGATGAGCTAAGTAAACTTTTATGTGATATGTGGGTGAGATTTCACATGTATATTTCCCCGAGAAGAGAACTCACATCACAACTTCTCTTGCCGTGATCGGAAAAAATGAAATGAAAGCTAAAGACGAAAGCTTGTAAATGAAAACTATAAATGAAAGTTGTCAGTGACAGAAAATGTAATGAACTGAATAGGAAATGTGGACAAGTTCTTGTTTGCACAAGATCTCGAATAAAAGCGATAAATGACGGAAAGTAAAGGTACTGAAATGTAAAGAAAAATGGTAAATGACTGAAAGTAAAGGTGTTGAATGTAAAGAGATGAAAGTAAAGGTGCTGAAGAGAAATATGCATGAAAGTAAAGATGCCAGAAAGTAAAGATGAACTAGAAAGAACTCGATAAAACGACGAAAATAATTAATGATCAACTACTATCTCCCCGATTGCAAGGTAAGTCGGATCCCCTCAGTCGACGGTAAAATGTATCTGCTATAATTACTAGGCTCAACAACCCCGAGCTATTTCTACTCATGTGCACTAGTTGGTATCAAAAGACACTCTCCAATAGAAACCTAAAAGGGGTCTATGCGCAAGGCAAGAACACCATCAAAAGTTCGACCTCCCTCTTGAGTCCTTATTTATAGACATCACTGAGGACAAATCCTCGGTGATCTAGTACTACTAAGATATTAGTTAATACAACTGTCCATGTCGGTTACATAAGGACTTACTCCACGCAACGGAGGGCCTAAGATTATCTGTTCGACGCTTACGCGGTTCTTACGCTAGTGGCTTCACTGGTGGTGTGCGGTCTTATGTAGTCTTGCAGTAGCTCTGCGCTTTTAATGGAGACATATGGAATATGACACCCACAAGGATGAAGGCCTAGCCAACGCCTTCATCATTATCGACATGACCTTCATCGTTAAGTAGTGACGAAGGTTGTAGTTGCAGTTCTTAATGAATAAGCTTCATCTTCTTAATTCTTCTTCTCGATTTCAGTGCTTGAAGCATTTTAACAATAACTAAATTATTAAAGATAATAATCAACAAAGAAGCATGAATTTGTTTTAAGAAATAGAAGAGAAAAAAAGAGGTTGTCTGTCTTGAGTATTAGAGATTTACATTATTAATGTTTTGTTTTATGGCAATCGTGTAATAAAAGAGGAAAAAGGTAGATAACTTATTATTTTGCTACTTATATTTAAACACCCCTTAACAGACTATTTGGGGTAGGACTAAATTCATAAGCCCCCAACTGAAAATGTATAGACCCCAATCGAATGTTCTCTCTTTTCTTCCTCGGTTAACATATGAACTATTTTGGTAGTAATCTCACATTCCGCGTTTATCGAATTGTTTTTAGAATTTGTTCCAGAAGATCTTTTCAGAAACCTAATTTTATCTAAACTATAAATGTCATAAATCATTAAACCAATGTCTTTAAAGCTAAACCTCTAATTTTCCTAAATTATAGTTTGAAGTCCGACCACCACCAAATTACGACAATTGTATCACGTTAATTACTTTGAAGCGGCAAGAGCTGATGAGAGTTAATCAGAAATTCAGAATCCACATTCAGTTTAATCAATTAAAACTAAAATGTATTCGTTTAAGGGAAAAAAAATGACAATTACTTTTTCTATTTTGCTCAAGAAAACCAAATCGAGAACTAGTATGAAAACCTGTTGAATTGTCTGGTGTGGTGCACGCATATAATATAATCATGGAAACATTACAAAAAATTAATAAACATGCCAATAAGAAAATGAATCCCTTTGTGTTCTTTATTCTTTTCTCGGGAGTATTAAAAGGTCAAGTTGTCTATTAAGTATCTAACTTTATTAATTTTCCTTCCAGTTTCAAATAGAATAAATAAACAGAGAATGTCCACTAAGTAAATACACCCCACAATATATAACCTACCTAAATTTGGCCCCATGAATGAGTATTTGGCCCCATAAAAAAATAATTCCGGCGGATATTATATAATAAAATCAGAAAACCCCTTATAAAAGAAGACTGTTTTACCCTTTCTCAATTAGTTGATTAGTTAGTTAATTCTGTTTATAGTTAAGTTAGTTTGATTAAAGTTAAGCTATATAGTTAGTAGAAAATCATTTGAGTGTGTTTATAGTTGTAGAGAAGAAAGAGAAGTGGGAAAACTTTGAAAAACTAGGTTTTTTGTGAAAATGGTGAAAGAATTTACCCGATGATAAAGCCTCTAGTACTGATGAAGATGTTGATGAATCACCAACCGAGTTCGATCCTGTCGATGTTGATTATGTGAGGGAGCAAGAATACATTCACAACCAAAACCTACGTGAGGAGATCGAGAGGGAGCGAAATGAGAATTATTACCGTGAAGTTCCTCAAAATAATGAGGTATATGTGTTAAGAAACTCGAATGGTGTTTGTCTAGCTTGAAATGCAGCTTGAAATCTTGTTTGAATGGAAAAAAGATCAAAAATTTTCCACGGGTTTTGCCTTAGTAATCCAGAATCGTTGTATGATCAACAGGTTATCTAACGATTGTTCTTCAGTAGTAACAACAATCGGTTGACTGTGTGCATTATATACAACGATTCTGGATTTTTAATGGAAGCTTGGTTTGCAGCACTAGAATCGGCTTTTGATATCCTATCCAACCGCCGATTAAAACATTGATATTTTCTTCAAGAAAATGATCAAGTTATTAATCGGTGGTTGTTGGCAAACACATAAGCCGATTGTAGAGTACAGGAGACCTTCAATTTCGTCGAACTTTACTCGGCTCATATTCAGTTTTGTATCTGCCGATTGTAGAGTACAGGAGACCTTCAATCTCTTTGTAACTCTAGTCGGCTCATATTCAGTTTCGTATTTTCCGATTGTTTTTAATCGGTGCTTATTATTGTATTTATGAGACGATTGTGGTATCTAACTTCCTTCTCCAATTTTGTAGATTGTTGTACCACTCGAAGATCAACCCGAAGCCATGTCTAAGCTACTGCCTGATACTTCTGCCCACTATCAAACTGACTTGGTATGCAACAACATAATCTTGATTTTTCATCCGCCATTTGAAAACAATTTGTATAGTATAGTGATCTAATTGGCTTTTGGTTTTCTCCGTGAAGACATGGAACACTAAGGAGGAAGCAAAGGCTTGGTTCGTAAATAAAGGCAAGGAGCTGAAACAAGGTCTAGTGTTTGGCAAACGCACAAACATAAATCGTTTGGAAATTGTTTGCGATCGAAGTGGCGCCCCAACAAGTCATTGGAGCAAGTCTAAACCATATGAGAAGAAGAGTTTGAAGTGTGAGTATAAATGTAAATCAAGGAAGTGTCATTGCCCATTCAAGATTGTAGTAGGTCACATCCGTTTAAGAGGGTATTTCCTACGTAGGGTTGAGAACGGTCATCACAACCATGATACTCCTCATTCTCTTATTGGACACTCTTCCGTTTGTGGGTTAAAACCCCATGAGAAGGAAAAGGTGAGGTCGAAGATTGCAAGCTGGCCAATCAATATCCTAAGGGCGATAAAGGTGGATGATCCAGGGCTTGTCTATTTTGAGGCAAAGGAAAGGGTCATGGAATGGTAGAACGATTATGGAACAATGTGAATGGCTAATCGAGAAACACAACTACACAATGAGGAAGCAAGTCATTGATGACAAAGTGTAACGTATTTTCTTGGCACATCCGGATATGATCGAATTGGCTCGATGCTTCTATCCAATTTTGTTCATTGATTGTACTTATAAGACGAATAAGTACAATATGCCATTGATGAACATTACTTGCCACACATCGGATAAACAAACTTTCACGATAGGTTGGGGTTTTATGGATAAGGAGAACGAAGTGAGTTATGAATGGTTTTTAGAAACTTTGAAGGATCTTTACTTACCCGGTCAATCTCCAAAGATTATAATAACGGATAAGGATAAAACACTAATGAACGCCCTATAGGTTGTTTTCCCGGAAGCTCAACATTTTCTTTGTACATGGCACATATAATGCAATATCAAGACGAATTGTAGGTATCATATTCAAAAGCCTAAGAGACCTAGAGGCATTCAGCGTGACATATTAGAAGAAGAGCGTCTTAGCAAACTAACGGAGGAACAAAAAGCTGAAGAGAAGAAGAAAGCCGATGCCGAATATATTAAGAATGGAATTAAATGGTTGGAGTTTCGACGTGATTGGGATAAAGTGGTACATTCCTATTGCAGAGTATGAATCCATGTTGGCGCTCTTCATATCTACTTGGAGTGAGGTTTCCAAAAAGACGGTGGATTATTGCACAGAACAATTGTTAGGGCTTTAGAAACAAAAATTGTGTATGAGTATACCTACCAATATAGGCATTACAAGAATGAGGCAACAAGTATAACGGAGGGATGTCATGGCCGTTTGAAAAAGCTACTTCATGGGTGTGTTAACAATGTGGTTACGGTTCAGCAAGCTATCCATGTCTACACAAATGATGATATCACTAAGATCAAATGATGGAAGAGAGCAGGAGCAAGAACATGAAGATTTACGAGAAAGAGAAATGCGAAGAATGGTACAAGCTTAAAGGTATTCTCTATAGGGTGTCGCATTGGGCAATAAGGTATATGATGAAAGATTTGGCGTACTACAGGAAGTACGAGGCAAGAGGGCGTAAAAGATGTAGGGGTGCATTTTCATGTTTGACAATGAAGGCCCTTGGACTCCCTTGTCGCCACATGATTGCTAATTACCCGGGGTAAATACCACTTGAGGCCATTGATCCGTTTTGGAGGCAACTCTCTTTCACACCTAACCCAATTGCGGCTCCCGAGAATCACTCTCTTCTAGATTTGGAAATTATGAAAGCCATGGTCACAAGCTACCCCAACAAGAACAAGGTGCAACAACAATGTTTGATACACGATTTGGAACTCGCACATCACCCCTACAAGAAACCTGCCGTCGAGGAGGCAATTGTACAAAAGTCCATAGGGAAGCCTCCTACCAACATGGATAGAAGCAAAGAGAGGCAAGAGTTGAAAGATTACAAGAGGGACCAAAGAGACAATAACTCCACAACGACTCACTAAAAATATCCTAAACCTTTGTGCAATCATCCACCACAGTTGGCATTCTGAACCTTACTTACTTCTGTGCTACTACGAACAACTTAAGGTGCCAAACAAACTTCTAATCGGAATCACTTAAAAGTTTTACTAAGATCACATAATTCAGATATAGTATTTCTTATTGAAACTAGAAATATGTCTAACAATACACAACCCCATTTAACTTCCCAAATAGACGTTTCCATGACCCAATTGGTCTATCTAGTAGTTTATGTCTGTTACGGAAAGATGGTATTGACTTGAAAATCTTGGAAGCTAAACTTAATATATGTTTCAGTGTGAGATAAACATGGATGCAAGAACAGGTTTGTCACTAGTCACTCTTCTTTATGGTGCTTTAAATAATCATGATAGAAGTGAACAATGGTTCTATATATATGCAGTATACTCAATGTAATCATCCCTGGATAGTTATAGGATATCTGAATTCATATCACAGCATGAAGATAAAGATGAAGGTCAACCTTCTAGTGAAAACCAGCTTGATAGAAATAACATGTTATTAGACACCATTGAGCTCCATAACCTC
>JAJJMA010294444.1:0-13345 GCA_023529015.1 Papaver nudicaule
TTAATCAAAATTAGATCAGATATTGTAGAAAAAATGGCGGAAAAATGTTTGGTGAATAGTAGTTGTAATAGTAGTAGTAATAACACTTTCAGTTTATACTGTTTTCAAAAGAGAACAACAATACAAAGCAATCTTAGAAATGTTTCCACTACTTCTTGTTCTTCATTCAAGAAGGGATTTTATATCCGGAGTAGTAATGTTTCTCCCAATCGAGCTTTTAAAAGGTATGTATTGACTTCTTTATGTTTCAATTTAGGTTTCATTTTATGAATTTTAGTTTGCAATTTTTTTTTGGACTTTGATAAATTTCTGTTGTTGCATGTTGATGAATGATATCGTAGAATCTTGAAATGGTAATTCTAGGATTATTTATGGTAGGAATTTGGTTTCTTCAATTTTAGTAATTTAGTCAGCTGATAATTGAGTTGATAGAATTAGATAAATTCATGGAAGTGGTGAATTGCAGGGATATTCAAGTAAATGAATGGTTGAACTGTAGAATCTTAAAGGAAAATGATCTGAAATTCTTGTTAGGGTTTTTACTAATATGTTAGTAACTGGGGAAATGTATGAGTTTCTTAATGTTGAATATATTGTTGTAATTTAGAGTGTTTATGGTATATTAGGTCTGTAATTTGGTGTGTCTTTGTTAAGTTATCGCTATCGAGTGTTGAAACACAATAGGGTTTGATCATAATGGAAGGAAAGAACTGTTGAAGTAACCAGTTGGGTTCTTTTACAGTTTCTTGTGTTAATGTTGTAAAATCTTATTTGTCTCAAGGGGTTCTTCTTTCATTTTTGTTCTACTTCTTTCTTTCCTTTTATTTTTGTTTTTTCGCCCTTCTGTCCGTTTCTCATATCTGCAGCATGGCTTACCAAGAGCAATCCAGGTTTATAATATTGGAGTCTTCGAAGCGTAAGAGAGTCCCTCTTTTTGTGATGATGCCAGAAGATACATTCGGGATTGATACCTCTGGAAATGCAAAGATAAAGAAGTACGTAAGCTTTTTAATGCTCACATCTTTACTGTTTTTCTACTCGAACTAATATGTTTCCATAGGGTGAGAAAATACATGGGAACTACATTGTGCATGAGTTTCCCATTTTTACTTTGTCACTATAATGGAAATGTTCTTGCATTAGAGATTCGATAATATTTCTCATGTTCTGTTTTCTGAGTTTGTGAGAATAAAAGCTTGTGTTCTTTTCCCCTTTGGTTATTAGAATCAGAGCCATAGCTGCGTCTCTAAAAGCACTCAAGTTGGCAGGCGTTCACGGAATTACAGTCGAAGTGTGGTGGGGAATTGTAGAGCGTTCTTCTCCATCTGAATATAACTGGCAAGTCTATGAGGAGCTATTCAAGCTGATATCTGACTCAGGATTGAAGTTGCATGTCGCATTGTCTTTCCATGCAAGCATGCATTTAACAACTAACGGGAAACAGGGTGTCAGTTTGCCATTGTGGGTTATGGAGGTAATTGTTTTTTAACAGATCCTGCTATAACATGACTGCAGCTTCTTAAATTTGATGTGTAATAACTGAGAGAATTTTCATTTACGATATTCTCCCTGTTTCTAAATTATGGGATTTCTTTTACTCTTCTGCCATGCAAAGATACGGCTATAAGAAGACGTTTATAATTCTTCCTTTGTTGTTTCCAAATTCGAAAAGACGACTGCCTGATTGTCATTTCTCTTTCAGATTGGCCGTCTTAATAACGATATATACTACCGAGACCGGCATGGCTTCTCAAATCATGACTATCTTACACTAGGTGTGGACCGTGTTCCTATATTTTGTGGTCGAACTGCCCTACAATGTTATGAGGACTTTATGTTGAGTTTCAAAAACAAGTTTGAGCACCTTATGGGAAGTGTAATCAAAGAAATAAGCATTGGCCTTGGTCCTTCTGGTGAATTGAGGTACCCTGCACACCCCACTAACGACGGAAGGTGGAGATTTCCTGGAATTGGTGAATTCCAGTGCTACGATAAGTACATGTAAGCACCCTCCCAATCTTTGTAGTTGTGTGCTTATTATGTCACATTCATCAATTACTTTTCAAGCTTTCTTTTCTAATTAGGATGGAAGACTTGGATTTGGTTGCATGCATTGCGGGAAAACCTGAGTGGGGATGCAAGGGCCCGCAAAATGCTGGTTGTTACAATAGTGTTCCTGATGGGGTTCCGTTCTTTGATTATGGACCAGAAAGCTATGTTTCAGAATATGGACAATTTTTTCTCGTATGTATACATGGAATTACTTTGTTTCCTATTTGAGATAATTGTTCTGCAAATAAACTATCTGTCATTGAAATTCAAAAGCTTCATAGGGGAATGCCATCTCTTTGTAGGAGTGGTACAGTGGGAACCTTCTTCGTCATGCAGATGTTATTCTTGAAAAGGCTGCAAAAATGTTAAAGAAATATCAAAATGACGGGCCAGATTCTGTTCTGCTGGTTGCTAAAATTGCTGTAGTATACTGGTGGTACTATACAGGTTCACATCCAGCTGAGCTTACAGCAGGTTATTATAATACTCCTCTGAGGGATGGTTATGATCCTCTAGCGTTGATGCTATCTCGTCATGGAGCTGCTTTGCGTGTCTCGTGAGTCATCTGTAACCTTGTCATCAGTTTTTCTTTTTTCTGTCTTCGATATATAGCCTTGATAACATGCAGGTGAACACTAGATCAGAAATCACATCATTAATTCGAAGGAATATTTTTAATATATCATTATAAACAAATAAATAAACTCTCTGGAATATGTATCCATGTAATCATGCAAATAAACGTTTTGTGATTTTTTGTAATCTAAAGAATCACAACTCAAGAACTTGGTAAGGATACACTTATGTGCCCCATGATGAGTCGGATAGAAATAGGTTTACATTGTTAGAGCATCTGTAGTCATGAAAGCCAAATAGCCAAAGTTATATTTGGCTTTTAGCAATAGCATTTGGAGAAATCCCACAATGGCACACATAGTTACATTAGCACATATAGTTAACGATAAAGTATGGTCGACTTTTAGGCGGAGTTTATAACCTCGCCCTATTGAGAAGCGCTGTTATTACATGCGCTTGTTCACATGCGGGGTTATAATGTACGGGCGCTATAATTTAACAAAAGTTAAATTTTGGCTACCAATTATAGCTGTTATAGGTTTTGCCTTTTGTACCACCCCTACTACGCCTTGTTTTTTTTAATAAGATTTCGGCTTTCTTGGCAACGACCGTGGATGCTCTTAAGGAGCCGTTTTCCAA
The DNA here is from genome assembly GCA_023529015.1 of Papaver nudicaule. Classification (NCBI taxonomy): domain Eukaryota; kingdom Viridiplantae; phylum Streptophyta; class Magnoliopsida; order Ranunculales; family Papaveraceae; genus Papaver; species Papaver nudicaule. Next base: position 3,268 of record JAJJMA010294444.1, read on the forward strand.
TACTGACTTCATCCATGCATTATTTTATTTGATACTTGTAACGATCCATTGAAATTCTTTTCGTAGTTGACTCTTATGCTCCACCACCCCTAGATAAATGGAAAGCATTTCAATTCTCCCAATCTTCTTAGACTACTGTGAAATAAGGCATCCTTGCAAATGCTTATCTTGTTCGATATTTTGCTTCTAGATGCTTCGAAATGACTGACCATGACATGCCACGTGATTACCAATGCGGTCCTGAAGGTTTACTGCGCCAGGTAAGGGCCCTATTGCAAACAAAGCTTGTAGTTAATTATTTAATTTTGCTCTCACCCGTTTTCCCTTGGTCATTCGCAAATAGCATCCAGGTTACAGAGTGTAACTGGTCAAAGATTTAGTTCTAGGTATATAACCACTTCTGCTTGAACAGTGATTCAACGAGTGGATAACCATTGTGGTCTGATCTTGATGGACTTTTTGCTGTCAGATATGTTTAAGCCATCAGGGTTGATGTTATTAAACCCAATAGACTACAATTAACTCTTGATGGAGTATTTTGATCTCTGCTCGTGTCATTTGCTATACTTGCTTCCATCTATTCTCGCGTTCTAACTTCCTCTCTCAAACCTCCAGATATGGACTGTGTCGAAGGAAAGACTAGTACAGTTGACAGGTCAAAACGAGACTGAAATATTTGACACGGTATGAATCATCGATTTGTTATTTTTCTCAGCTTCATTGAAAGCGTTTGTAGTTTTTCCTTTTGAGGTTTTAGATTCCAGCTTGTGAATATTTAACCCGTCACCATTCTTGTTGTTTACTTTTGCAGCAAGGTCTAATGCAAATTATTGCAAACTGTTACAATCCACACAGAGCAGGTGTAAAATCATTTACGTATTCCAGGATGAATGCCAAGGTATTCATTCCCGAAAATTGGAACAAGTTTTCCCGCTTTGTAAGACATATGAACTTAGAGTAAAGCCGCTGCTGCCATCGCCACTACATACAGTAACTCACACCCCACTTGATTCCATCATTTTTCTTCGGGGAGAACGAATCAATGATTTTTCTGTCCCTTGCATTTTTACAAAGGGTGACAGAAGCCAAATGTAACTACTCAAGTACGTAGTTAGTATATGAGCATCATATTCTGACAGAAAATATATTACTGTACTTGTAATTCTTTTGACCTATGTATATATCTTTTCCAAGCAGTAGTGCACCCGTGGGGTTTGCTTTTGTGTATGGGCTCGAATAACTTTACGCAGACGGTCCACGAGGCCCAACAGAGGAATAAATACCAGCTAAAAAACAACATACTGTATGTGCTAGACTGGTACCCGTAGTGCTTGGTTGGGGCACACTCGTGGATTGATGGCAATTTCGTACTTCTATTTTGATCCAGATCTTCTTGAGCAACGTGGTTTTGCGGTTGAACCCCGACACTCCCATTAATTACCCGAATTTGTGGCCATATAATTTAGCTTCAGCTGTTGGCTCTTTAAGGGTTGATCCAGATCAATTGCCTGAGTGTTTCATCGGAGGGAGTATATGCTAGCAATCACGAGCATCGAGTAGTAATTAGTGGTTTCCAAAGTACTAGGTAAAACCCATTGATGCTCATCTTTACTTAATCTTTTAGTGTTTTGTTAGAGATACTCCCCCCATTTTCCTGTGATGGAGGCATTGGAAACTAGTTTCTCTTGCGTATGAATGGGTATACAAATTTGCCGCACCCATCTTTTTGTCAAGCAACTGTCAGGAGTTTTTAAACCTGGCAAATTTGGGGGCGAGCCCATATTTCATGGGGGCGAGCACTATTTCAAATATCCCACCCCAGTTTATAAGGGGTGCTAAAACTGTGTGCAAATACTAAAAAGTCCTTACACTAATCTTACTTCTAATTTAACTACATAACTAATCAAAAAACACCCAAACAAATACCCTCTTCTATATATCCTTATCAACAAACACTCTTCTTCTCTCTACTACATTTCTTACTCTCTAAAATCCATTTTCAAAAAAAAATTAACACATTCAAAATTCGGATTTTGAAGAAGCTTGGTTTGTTGATTAACTTACATTGTTGATTAACTTACGTTGCAAACAAATATGGTTGGTCAAACACAATCGAATAATGGTTTATTGGTTTATGTGAGAAGAGGAAGAGTTTCATCAAGATCAAGTGTTGTGGAACAACCCGAGCTTGAAGAACCACAAGAACAACAACCCCAGCAGCCATTCATGGATGAGTCTCCAATTAGGAGGTTAGTTTACTACAAACACTATGATTCGCATGATAATAGTAAAATTTTTTGTAGTTACAGAAGAAAACTCGTCGAGGTAAATCTCAAATCCATGCTGATTCATCATGTTCTGGGTAAAACATTTGCAGAACTCGTCATGCTCGATAGACATATCATGACGACTTAGAAAACTCGTAGAGGTTATATATAGGTCCGTGACGATTGTTCATATTCTGGGTACGCAAATTTTCAAATCGTCATAATCAGAGAACTTATCATGACGATTTTGTTCCAGTATTTCCTGCCGTATTTGTTTTGATTTATATGGTCGTAAAGGTTTAGGATAGGTATGTGACGATTTTAGAGTTAGAAAAAGGAAAAATGGTTTAACTTTACTTTCAGAAGTCGTCACATTGTTATACTAAAGCATGACGATGTGTTTTTGAGTCGTCAAGTTGTTCATCCTTACCGTGACGATATTGATGCATGGTCTTTGTTATGCTATACAGCCTTGGAGAGACAAGTGCTCCACAGAGTGAGCTAGTTCCATTACCACTCCCACTACCAACCGAGGAAAACGTTGCTGAACATAACTTTGTTTTCATACCATTGTTTTCAACACATAATGTAGTCAATCTTCGACGAAAAAGAGTTGGTGACATGGAACCATTGCTTCGTTGTTTTTGTCCAACCTGTCTAAGGGTGATACGTCACAACAACATGATTGAGAGATCTGGGGATGTAACCAGATCTGGGCGTGTTATCAATCCTAATGAGTGAACTTAGAACAATCTTTCCTTAAAGTGTTTTCAATTTCTTTAGTTGTTGAATTACTAAATTGTTAGTTAAACTTTTGTTCCCTAAATTCTATGTAGTTGGTTTTTGTGCTCTCGTACATTCTACTTATTATCATGTGAGTGATGATTTTGTTATTTTGTCGTACCTTCCACCAACCTTGACAATATATTTCATGGTCATTGCTATTTTGTCTAGCCTCGAAGAGCTCAGCCCTCCTCGCTATCCATTTGGTTCAAAGGTTGATCCTGAACCCCCACGACGTCAAATGAATGAACTCATTGATCGACCTCCCCCACGACGATTGCGGGGGGATTATGTTCCTGAATATCTGCCTGGCCCCAGTCATCGTCAGTATCCAGTAATTCCATTTGCTTCTGAGCTTTATCATCAAAACCCACCACCGATTCGCGAGGATGATCCACGTGTGATTCATCAACGTCATTTGTATACACTACGTCAGGAAAAGCCCCACTATAGCTGCTGTTGTATTGAATGTGATAGGGTTGTACGCATCAACATGATTCGCGGCCGAAAGATGGTGGATACGAAGGGACGACGCGTCTTTAATCCCTATGAATGAATATGAATGAATGAACTTATGGCAACCTTTCCCTACGTATTTTGTGTTAGATTTAGTTGTTGAATTGGGTTATTTTGTTTGTTGAATTAGTTGAACTTTTCTATTAAGTTAAGCTGGTATGTATAACCACTACTACTTGAACCAATTTCTTGATTGCATATGGCCATATTGATCGATAGGGTAAAAGGAATGTTTGAGGTAAAAGATGAACAATTGGGACGGTTTAAATGCCTAAGTCGTCAAGGATATAAAATCGTATGTGACGATTTACTGATTTACCCACAAGTCGTCATATTAGGAACTCAAACCATGACGATTTGGGTCCTTCAAAATTCCATCTCTGGCCGAAATTTGCCTAAACTCGTCATGGTTCAACAAGATAATATGACGATTTTTGGTTGAAGTCGTCATATTATTAGCTCAAACCATGACGATTTAGGTCCTTCCAAGTTCCCTTCTCTGCCCGACATTCCCTAAACCCGTCATGGTTCAACGAGATAATATGACGATTTAAGGTTTAAGTCGTCATATTATTAACTCAAACCATGACGATTTAGGTCCTTCCAAGTTCCCTTCTCTGCCCGAAATTTGCCTCAAATCGTCATGGTTTGGACCCATAAGTATGATGATTTGTTATTCATCCGTCATGGTTTTGGCAGTTACCTTGCCGATTTGGGTTGTGATCCTTTGAACTTTTGAAGACAAAGTTACAAAAAATACTTACAAAAAATACCTTGACAAAGACCTTGACGATGTAGTGCAGAAAACACTTACAAAAATATATAAATACGTAATAAAGCGTTATCGGTTATCGCCCAAAGTTACAAAATATAGTTGTTCAAACAACTCACGCGCACTACTTGTCAGGAATGTTAATACTACGCAAAACGTTATCGGTTATCGCCCAAAGTTGCAAAGAAAACTCGTAATTCTTCTTCCACTCCAGAGCACTTAAGGTAAAAGTACCTTTGGAATTATGCAGGTGCACCGGTGGTAGCGGACACTTGTCCTCGAGCTTCAACCCTATAAAATGGCGTTCCTTCACAAAAGCCATAACAATTCTTCTATTTTGATTCTCCGGTGTGCAAACTGCCTTCGAGGGGATAAATGTGAAACTCCCTGAAGGAAAGTTAGGAGTGGAGGAGTGAACAACACAGTGAAAAGTATCCGCTAAAAGTTGGCCACACTGAGGAATCTTCAACCAATATTTATAGCAAGCAGTCTTAGCTCGTTTACGTCCTTTCACACTAGCCATCAACTCCTTGAATTCATGAGCTTGAACCATCGTGTCGCTTTGGTGCATCAAATCAATATACATTTCCTTGTCCTTCAGTAGTTGAGCGGCCATCTCTGTCCTTACATATTCTACCTGGCTCAACCCCATCGCATCCGCGTCATCAAAATGCCCCAACTGTTCACAAGCAACGTGGTAACCACAATGTCCATCCCCATCGACGTCGTCATGTGATATGACGAAATCACTGATGATCCAAGGGATGTCCTTCATATAGTTTTTGTAAATTATATGAATGGTCCTCAATGGTCTTCCGGTGTTTGCATCCCTGGGGGTCTTCATTGGTCCAACCTCAAGTACGATTGTTTGCATTCCGCTTTGTTGGTTTGACTGTGGAGTGCACAATTCCTCATTACCGACCGTTGGAGCACTTCCTACCCACGATGACACTAATGATGTTCCCACTCCTTGAGTTGTTTCTCTAACCTTGGATACAACTTTTGCTTTTGGGTCAGCAGAACTCTCTTGGGTAAGCACCATCTTCCGGCCACTCTTATGCTTCTTCTCCCCCGCTGTGTACTCGGCTTCCACTAACTCTGCTAGGGTGGGGTTTCTCTTAGTACTTTTTTGAAACTTCTTTTCCTTCCTAATTTCACTAAAAGAGGTTGAGCTGATTGGTCTACCAATTGGTTTTTCTATCTCTGGTTCTTCAGCAGTAGTCATCACCAAATTAAGGGAAAGAATGGTGCGTTCACGCAAAGCTAGTTTACTCACATGATTCATGGTTGGGTATGATTCAACTATTTCACGATGCACATCGGTGTCGACCCAAGATTGTGTATCCTCGAATGTAGGAGCAGGAATGAATGAGAGTTGCTTCCAAAAGGGATGAATATCCTCGAGCGGAACATGGTCTTCATATCTACCGAGGCGATGAAGACACGGAAGTCCCATACCGATCATCGTCTTACATTTACAAACTTGCACGATACCTTGCTCTTCCATCTTTTTGAAAATAGCACGTTGCTCCATCATATAATTTATCGCCCAATGCGATACTCGGAACATAATATAACGAAGAAATCTCTTCTCCTCCTCATTATAACTGGTGCAAAACGAGTTCCTACTCTTTCCCATTTCCTTTTGAATCTTCCACAAATCATGATTACTATACTCATGGATACCTTCTTGTAACGTAACAACCCCATTGTGACATACCTCGAGCATCCTCTTCAAACGACCATGAGCTCCCTCAACCATACTCGTTGCCTCATTCTTGAAATGAGGATAATCATAGGTCCATGCATAAACAAACCTTTGTTTGTGTTCGGTTAACCACGTATCCATGCAATAATCCACCGCTTTATGATACTTAGGTCTCCATAAATCCTCCCACTTTTTCAAATTTGCATAAAACTTCTCCTTGGTCTTCGAGTGAACCAATTCATCCCAGTCTAACAAATATTCCTTCCATTTCCCCCCCCCCGCCCCCGCGCCCCCCCCCCCCACGTATTCGGCATCATCTTTATCTTTTTCCTTCTGTAGTTCATCTTTAGACAGTTTACTCCTTCGGTCATCTTCCTCTTCCGAACGCTCGCAACCCGTCTTTCCTTTGGGCTTTTGGAAATGAATCTTTGTTCTTGCTAAGATGTTTTGTTGGATGTGCCAAGTGCAAAGGAAATTTTGTGCATCCGGAAAAACATCTTGTACTGCCCCCATCAATGCAATATCTCTATCCGTTATTATCACCCCCGGAGTTCGACCCTTGTAGATTTTTTTCAATTCGTTTAGTGCCCACTTGTAGTCGTCCCTTGTCTCGTGTTGCATAAAACACCAAGCCACAGTAAATGCCGATTTCTCTGATGTCTGACCCACGATGTTCAATAAAGGCAGGTTGTACTTATTGGTTTTATAAGTGCAATCCATCATCAATATCTGAGGGAAGCACAGAGCTAATTCTATCATCTTGGGATGAGCTAGGAAAATGTGTGTTACCTTGTTTTTCTTCCCGACCCTTTGATTAATGTAATAGTTGTGTTTCTCTGCCAACCAAACCGATTGTTGCATAACCAATCTTCCATCCCATGCCTCCCTTCGTAACATTGCTCTAGCGTTGTAAATTTGGGATAGTGTGGAAAGGTTGCCTTTGAACTTCTCTTTAATCACACTCAGAATCTTTTGGGGTGCAATTCCTTTCATCTCCCTCACTATATCAATTTCCGCTTCACTCAACTTTGCAACATAAGCATATCCAACAAGAGAATCAGGTTCCGGATGGTTGTGCCAACCACATACTATGCTCTTCAAATACCACCTATTGTCACCATCTCTCTTCTTATTGAATATCATCCTGAAAGGGCATTCCGTCTTCTTTGAGATAGTCGTGGACACTTTTCGCTTGGCGTTCTTCCGCACGTACACATAACCCTTTTTCTTGTGACTTTCAAATTTGCGTCCATGCTGGCAAATCATTTGAACATAAGTCTTTCCTACACAGTTACTCTGCACAACCACGCACATTATTTCTTTTGCTTTCGTTTTAGCCCACTCTACCGCCTCATCTCTACTTTCCCATGTCTACATTAACAAAGATGATAAATTTCAAACAAAGGACAAAAATCAAGTGACATGGAAACATGTGCGGAAAAAAACAATGGTGGCATACCTCATTAGTCATATAAAAGTCGGTGGTATCTTCAGTTCTCATTTTGAGGGCTTCTGGTTGATTGTCTACTTCCTCCGCATCAAACATAGGAAACTACATAGAAAGAGGTCGTCAGAAATACCACAGGAGTCGTCAAGGTTGTTTCAAATTGTATGCCGACTTAAGTATTTCAAAAGAAAATCGTCATGGTTTTCAAAAATATCATGACGATTTAGTTGGTTTTTGGGACAGAGAGGATATTTTTGAGACCCTAAAATCGTCACAGTTATAAACACAACCATGACGAGCCGCATTTAATGGCCCCACGTAAATTTGCATGCCATTAAATCGTCATGGTTTGGACAAAAACTGTGACGATTGTTCATCTCTGAGTGTGCTTCATATACAGAGTCGTCATGATGATCAAAAATTCCTCGACGATTTGGATAGATCGTCGAGCTTTTGACACAGAGTATGACGACTCTGGTTTCGAAACATGCACGATTTTGAAGATTTAAGGATTTTTACATATAATCGCGACATTTTTGGATGCATACCTCGTTGGATTCACGATTGGGTTGTTCATTTGAGTGTTTTTGAGACTCGTTTGCATCAAGAGGATCTTCATACCCAAGAGAGTCTTGTTCTTCATTGTACAATCGATTTTGATCGTGCAACATATCCATAGCGGCTTCATCTTCTATATTATTGAAACATGATTGATCAACCCGCTTTAAGAGAAACTCACGATCGTTTTTAGGACTTGAATCACTCATTTTGGGTAAACCCAAGTTTTTCCCCCCTAAACCCTCTCCTTCTTCTCTCTCCAAACACAAAATTCTAATTTCATTTTTTTTTTATAACCATAATATAACATGTCACACTAATAATTTTTGCTAATCAAATTTAGTTAACACCTAATCATATCATTAATTTCTACTAATGAAGGGTTGTTTTGTATTTAAAAAAATATATTCCATATGGGATGACCTCTTTACTTCATTGTGACCCTATTTTGGATTCGCCTTCGCCCCCATGAAATATGGGCTCGCCCCCAAATTTGCCAGGTTTTTAAAGCGTCATAGTACACATTCAGGTGAAATGTAAAGTTTCTAGAACGAAATCTGCTATTGCCGTTTTTGGGACTGCAGGTTTTCTTTGAGACTGCAGTCCAAAAACATAATAGGGTTACTCATTAAAAAAAAGTACAAAACCCCATATACAAATTTGGGGTGTAAAAAAAGTTTTTGGGACGTAAAAAAAATATTTGGGGCATAAAAAAAGGTTTTTGGGGCGTAAAAAAAATAATTAAGGCGTAAAAAAAGTATTTGGGGCGTAAAAAAGTTTTTTAGGGCGTAAATTTTTTTTGAGGCGTAAAATATTGGGGCATAAGTACTGTTATTCCAAGCGTAAAACATTATGCTTGTTCTAAGCTACAGTTCATACCTGGTAATTTGAAGATCACGCGAGGGGACATCAAGAGAAACAAAACAAAGCTTTTCCTTGACATCATCCATCGTAAAAGTCTCATCCATAACATAAATTGACCTATACGAAACAAGTTCCTTCAAATAATTCTCAACGCTTTACCAAACAAAATCAAGTCTTTTCACACCATGATTAATAGTAAAATTCTGCAAAACAGGAGCAGCATGAGTAAAACTAAACCCACAATCAACAACAAGACTACATTTTCCTTTCCTAACAATTCATCCCCTTGACACCAACTCGTTTCAAACAAAAAGAAGGTGAATCATCAACAAACAAAAATTGAAACCCAAAATCAACTCCAGATACGCATTAACACCATATCAGATCATGCACTTAATTGATTTCCCCCCAAATCAACCCCAATTTTCCATAGATTGATTTTCCCCCAAATCTTCCCCTTTTATTCTGCAACTATACAGCTCAAGAAATTAATTAAAATTCTAATTTCGTTGTTGGTGATTACTTGAAATCAAGGTTCAGATGGTTGGTAAATAGCTTGATTAAATGTTGGGTTATGATCCAATTCGAATTTGCAGGGAGGCGGCGGCGGTAGCAGTGGTGCGGCGGCGGGTGGTATAAGTTGCCTTTTTTTTTTTGAAGATAAAGTCTGCAGTTCATTCATAAGTTAAGAGTATTACAACCATTGCTAAGGTACATCAAAAGAGGATGAAGAACAACCTTCAACACAAAAACACCCAAGCACAAATACTCCTAATTTTAGCTAGTGCCAAGAGTAAAGTCCCAAAAGATAGAAAGCAAGAAAACATCCAAGGTTCAAGTTGAGTTCCCACAAAAAACCACCATTGCTGTTGTGTTGCCAAGCTCGCAAAGATGATGGCAACTGACCATTTATAGAAATGGTCTGTCGAGAATTTCTGAACACAGACCCAATGTTGTAGTCCATGTTCTTCCTTGACCTCCAAGGGAAAACCCAACAATTAGTAGCTTGATGTACATTAGTACCCAGCTTGAACTTCATCAGAATGTTCCGCTCTCCAAATTGTAGACTTAAGATAACCCTAACCATAGATAGGGCACAACCAACGATGCAGGATATAAGAACAACTAAGAGAAACACACATAACAACACAATAAAAAAGAAA